>CM040480.1:2577449-2636310 GCA_022758105.1 Pangasianodon gigas
CCCCCCCCCCTCCCCCCCCCCACTCCCAAGTTAGATTTTAGGTGTCGCCTGAAACCGCCAATCAAAACAGTGCACAATAAATGTGTTTATCTGCAGTATCATTCAAAGATAACCTTGAAGAGTTTTGTACAGCCCAATTTTTCCAGTCTCTGAGTTCTTCAACAGCTCGGAAGGTGTTAAAATCTTTAAGCATGCCAGCTTTTATCTACTGCTCAACACCTGCACCATATGGATTCATTTGTATTCTATTAGTGGTGGCTTTCTGTCACACATTCAACAGCTCCAGAGTAGAGGACTCAATGACGTGTCAAATGATGTCACTAAAGTCAAACCATTTCATAGGCACTAATGACAAGTCCATGCACTTAAAGCATAAATACATGCTGATGACATGGCATGAAATGAGGTAATATGTCATCGTAACCATGATAGTAGCCCATCGTTCAAATGCTGGCAGCACTTTAGGTGTGATGTTACAATGTGTTTGCACCTATGACTCATGAGCGAATGGAGCACTTACTGTGCTTTGGTTGGAGTAACACTTGAGAGACAAATAAAAGAGAACATGAGAGAGAGCAGTGCAGGGATGCTTGACATTGTTTGAGAGCCGGAAAGGACTCTTTGGAGATGGAGATGGATTTGCCATTTCCTGTTATGACTATTCCATATGGAAAATATGGGTCTCTGTGTGTAAAGTGTATACTTATATACACAAACGTCATTCGTATAAGCTGGGCATTTCTTCTGACCATGAAAAATCTCCTCTGGGATCACACAAATAAAAGGAACTTGAGCATGATTGATAATGTGATAGCACTTGATAAACAGAAAATACTTTTCAAGCCATCAGCTTTAGACATTTGATGCCGCTCTGGAAAAAATAACAGAGCTGTACATCTGCGTGTCGGAGCAGGGCAACAACAAAAATGATAGCCATTTCGAGTAATCTCATCCAGTGTGGCTTCTCGAATGAAAACAATAGTGTAGCTGTTTTTAGTAAGCGAAGTCAAGGATGAAGGCTTTCTTGGAACGATCACAAAAAACAGATGGAAATTAGATTTTGACCATTGCAGATGCTGACATAGAATCATTGCCTCAATGACAGAGCAGTTCAGATTTCAAAGAACTTCAACAGGTCACTGCTAAATTGCTCATCATATTCCCGAAACCGCAGAGGAATGGATGTTCCCAGTTGCAAACAAATTCAACATTTCACGTCGACTGCTCAGCCATCTGTGATGTACCATAAAGCTGTGAATGTCCCGAGAAAGAAAAATGGCTGCTAGAGGGTTTTCCCTCTATGTATCAGTTGCACGAGTGCATCAATTACCAGACAGCAAGGGGATCAACTGAAGTTTCCATGGTGCTGCTCTCTCTCTCTTGCGTAAACTGGAATTATTGTGGACATCTATTATGTAAGACGGGTTACAACCTGACTCAAGGATCCAGAGACACCCAAGATACTGCGACCATCAGCATCTTCCGCCCTGGAAATGTGGTTTGTGTTTGTAGGGGGATTAAACAAGGGTGGGCCAATAATGCCTCTACGTTTAGAGGAAAAGGTGAGGATGCATAAAGGCTTTTTTGTCAGGGCAATGTGGAGTTCAGGATTACCACAACTAGATCCAAAGCTTTAATCCAAAGTCAATAAAATTCTGTGCTGAAATCCTATTTTTTGGCAACGAAGATGAGTCGGAATACAGCGGCTTTTGTAACAGCCAATTATCACAGACATCTTGAAACAGTCAACACTGAGCAGCATGATTCTAAAGTTTACATCTAACACTTCAGATGAGAAAAACATGATTCCAGAAATAAAATAGTTTCAGGGGAAGGTAGAGAATGGATCACTTTTTTAAAAAAAAAAAAACATGCTATAAACCTCAGTTTACTGGAAATGGTAGCAAAGATTTTCATTTCCCTGGTGAACTGTGCAATGATGAAAATTTGAGATGTCCAAAAGTTATGTTAATATTTATGCAGGGGAAAGTTATGCGTATTCAGAGTCTGGTTGTGCACATACTTAAGTTATTTTATTAAAATCATCTGTGTCTAGACCATGCCTCTGATGTTTCCAGAATTTTCTTGAGTAGAAGCATTCAAGACAGGGTTTTTCAGTAGCATCTAGACCACTGCCTTTAAACCCAGAAAAATCAGGCCAATCTCCTCTGTGACTTTAAAGGGATGATACTAGTAATTAATTAATGCTGTCATAGTAATGAATTTAATATTGGCCTTGAATGGCATTTCGTAGGTTTTTTGTGTGTATTTACAGCTAAAACATAAATTTCAGCATGACATATTGTGGTTGCATTAAGCGGTTAGACAGTGACGCTGGACTTAATCCTACTCCTCACTCATGCCAATACTGCAGAAAGAAAAAGACTGAAGTGCAAAGTCAGAATCATGAGTAACTGAGACACACCTCTGTTTTAGGCAAACTCCACCCTGCAAGAGTAACTGACACAGCTTCTGAATAGAGCTTAAGTCTGTAGTTACGCTCAAGGTCTGAATACCAATGTGTGCCCTTCAGGTCAATGTGCAAACTACTTCTTTTGAGAGCCTGTAATGTAACAGTTTTGTAAGAAACTTCTTAAAATTAAAGATTTATATCTAATTAACCAAATGCCTGAACTTCTTACCTGTCCACGTATCTGCGTGCCGAGTCGCTGAGCTCGATGCCTTTCAGAGCATGACTAAACGATGGTTGGCGCAGGAGTCTGTAACGCAACTCCTCACAATCCTGGCACAGTGGGCAGTCAGGCTTGGATGTGAGCAAAGTGGCATCGATCTCCAGGTGCTGCTCCATGGTGAAGAACTGCACACCGTACACCTTCTCCTTTACGTCCAGCTTGATGGTCAGAGGTGTGTCACAAAACACATCGCTGGGTCCCAGAGAGAGGTTATGCCCACCTACACAAAGCAATATAATGTTGTGGATCCCAGGAAGAGCCGTCTCCTCTGAAGAACAGAATGTCACCCAGACGGTGAGCGACTCAGGCACGACTGGGTATGCGAATTCCAGCTGCAACATGCAACCCTGCAGTGGGCATGGTGGTGGTACCAGGCCCACCTCCATGCCATTGTGGGGGCTCCAGGTACGAACACTTGGCTCACACACTTGCTCCACATCTGGAGGACCTGAGGGACAAAAGATAACAACTTGTTGTTTATCCATGTATAACGGTTTCAACTAGCATCCTAACAAAGGTTTTGGGGTGTCTCTCTGTGGAAAAGCATGCATGTACTATGTATATACATACAACAGAGGGTTTTAGAAAAACCCTAACTAGAATATCTAACTTGCTAATCCCGAGTACTTGCTCCTGCTTCAGTGGTAATCAGGATTGACTGCCGGCCATGTTCGTTGATTCTAGTTATAATGAGTGTATTCAGTCATCTTCAGTAATGGCTTTATCCTGGTCAGACTGGAAGTGGATCCAGAGCTTATCCCGGGAATACTGGATGAGAGGTGGGAATATACTCTGGATGTACACCATGCACACACACATTCACACCAATGTTCCCAGGAATCTCAGCACAAACAGTAACCCAAACTCAGGATTCAACAAGGAACTCTGGAGCTGTGAGGTGGCAATGCCACTGCTTATTGCTAGCCATGCCAATTCTGTCAAGATCACAACTATTAGCACTGGATCATTGAAAATATTGGACTCACTGGACAAATTTTTGAATCTCCACTATAGCTGTTTTCCTTTTTTAAATACTTAGTAAGCAAACAGGACTCCATTTATCAGCTGTTATGTTAGAAATTAAGAAAGGAAAAGTCTTCTTTCCAAATCCCTTGAGTCCAGGGGAATTTCGTAGGCTGTGAATGTGTGCGTATCAGTTCCTAAAAGCATAGCTGTGGGAGCATATGTGTGTTTTGATGATCCGGAAAAATGGTGTAATGCCTTTGATCGTGTGCAGAGTGGAATTTGGCTGAAGTCTGCCAACAAATATTTTCTCTTATTCAGCAAGGGATATTGGGTTGGTTTTACTTAATCACATTTCAGACAAAGAATAATAACTCTGCAATTCTGACTGCGGGATCCGGGCCATTGTTATTCAAAATATTCTGCTTATCAAACAGATTCTATTCATGGAGAAATATGTGGAGTACGAACCTGTAATGTACAAAAACTGCTTTAGTTGACGGATCAAATTCCTCAAACATAAGTCATTAAAAGGCAATATGTGAGATGCTGAAGTGTTCAGTTTTGATGTTTGGTTATGTCGGTAATTAAAATTGATAGCCTCAAATGTAGCGCATGCAAAGTTTTACATGTACGTGTGTAATTAGGATTAGCATTAGGATTATCAGCATTAATTTAGCCTGACCGTAACCAATGGGAATATAATGGCTAGTACGTGCAGTGAAAACGGAGGAACTCAAATCACCTGCCACAAATTGGCCGCACACCAACTCTCTGCGGCTAAACGGTTTATTTTATGCACAAGGTCACATAATGCTCTAATAACAAGCTCGCTTTGTTGTTTTTTTTTTCCTCTCTTTTTTCTGTTGCACTTTCCCACCATAATGTGCTTCCATCAGCAGAAAGCTAGAAAGCAGGGCTGCCCAGTGATGTGGGTGTCTCATCTCAAGGCTCCGGCTACACCTCATATGCAACAGTCCAGCCATATTTGGAGTGACGTCCACTAGCATTCATCAAATGGCGCAAGGGAGAAGGGCGAGAACGGTAGACGCTGATGCTTTTCCTTTGTGCAAATCCAAGCTGGCAACGGTGAAACCCATTTGCTAACCTCATTTCTGGGTAGTGCACAAAATTCCAGTGTTTAATCAACTGCGCTCTGAATTGGCTTTCCAGGCCACATCATCAACACTTTTATTATTTTAAGCATGTGTGTGGCCAGCAAAGAGCAAACTTTGAGTAGAAATAATAATAATAATAATAATGCTAATAATAATAATAATAATAATAATAATAATAAGATCATGGATGCTACAACACTACGAGAGTACTTTGACCAAGAATCTTTCACTAAGCGTTACTTTGTGTGTGTGTGTGTGTGTGTGTGTGAAGGTGTATTTTCCTATTTAAGCATTTACAAACATAATATTATAATAACTGTAATTGGTAGGTAGTCATTTCATAAGACGAATGAGTGTCATTTATTATGCGAATTGCTCCAAAGTGGACTAATCGCTCGGTCCTTGAGGCGTTTCGAGTTGAGGTTCAGTTGCTTTTGCAGCAGTAGGAACTATTTTCCAGGTGACCTGAGAATTCCTCCATGAATCAGTGCCTCGCATTTTCACTTGATTAGCTAATCCCATGGGGCCACGAGCTTGTCTAGGAAAGTGCTCATTCTAGGGAAAAAAAAGTGGGGAAACCACAGTTGGATGGCGTCCAGCTTAATTGCAGTGAATTGAAGGTTGAGCGTTCGTCTGTTCACACTGACCTCCCTGTATCATGTGGGAACGGGACGATGCTAGGAGAAGCGGCGGCTGAATGGTATTTGGATGGCTAAATAATGAGGGGATGAAGAGTGCTCTAGAGCACGTACACTGCACTCGGGGAGAGCTGGTGGCCTCTCATTTCCTAGAACCCATAGACCAACCTGGTGCTGATGTAACAGCTGGTACACTGACTCACTGTCTCGGTCTGACCTTCATGCCCAGAGTCGTCAAATCAATTTATTTATACAACTACTTTCATAGTTGACGTTTTTGGATGGCAAGAGTAAGTGCTGTTTCAGAGGGTGAATTCTAAACAACTGGGATTTTGAGGTGACACTTGATCTGCAAGGCTCCTACATTGGACCTTCATAACACAGTATAACATAGTGCTGTTTTTTGAACACAGTTTTTGACTGAATAAACTTGGAAATCTGATTTTTCCCCTCCCCAAAATCTGTAATGCCTTATAACACATTCACAAGCATTTAATAAAGCACTCTTGAGGCTTTATAAAAGGCTCTCACCTCAAAACCCTTGAGGTGACTTTGTTCTTATATGTAAGAAAAGACAGGAGGCTTCGATTATCCTTAATCTGTAAACTCTTTGAGACTGGTGTACTTTCATATTTTTATCCACATTCGATATGACATTAGTTCTCGGTATTAACAGAATTAACATTCACAAAGCGTTATGACATATGAAGTGTCCACCTGTGTTCTTACATTTTTGTAAGTGCATTTTTATCATTCATATAGCAGCATGGAACTGATGTTTCTTTACTGATGTGGCAGTCCAATCAAATTCAAAACTATTATAAAGCAGCCTTATAACACCCATGTGTCAGCTTATGTCATGTATGAATTACTTACAAGTGGTAATTTTAACATAATTACACTGTTAGTAAGCACTATGTACACCTCCTACAACTTCATTTAAGAAAAGTATGTCAGCTCAATGAATGATTTTCATGTGATGAAATGGTAATCAAAGTGGTAATCATTTATGCAATTATAACACTCTTATAAAGCACTATGTATAGCTTCTAAGACATAATTATGTAAGATGCCCCTATGTCACCTAAATGAATAGTAATAAATGGATACCTTCTAGATGTTAGTAAAAGCAAATAAATTACTTACTACAGAATTTCATGTTTTTTTTACACAAGCCTTTTAAAAAACCCTCCAGAATTGTTTTATGAAATGCTTATGAATGTGTTATGAAGGATAAATATACTGTATCTTTCAAATAAAGCATTTCTTTAAAAACGGTTCCAATTTTATTCAAGCACAAATTCTAAAATTTTAAGCAAATCTGTTTAATGCTACAAAGACATTTCCTAGCACTGGTAGCACTGGGTTTTCACAACAATACCGAATTGCACAGAAGAGTTGGGAGAGAAAGTGTGAGGTTTCCAACTTAAATCTGCAGTCTCTTAGTTTAGCCATGTGTAAGCATGGCACACATTACTAGCCGCCTTGTTCTCAGACGTTCAAAGCAGCCTGGGTGATTAATACAATGTCCGGATACAGATTCCATTAGCCAGGCTCTTTTTTAAGGAGCCCCTTTTCCATATGTTTTTCCTGGAAGTCTCCTATAGTCCAGTCTCCTCAGCAACAGTCCCCTGGTTTGAATCAGTGCTAGTCTCGCTTCATCTCATGTGGATGTCGCAAACCACATGCACTTTGCAGTGGCCTTAACTACCCTGGCTGGTTTCGGCATGGCTTCCAGAATCCACAGGTTTTTTTTTTCCTGCATAATTCCCACACTCGTACTCTACCACTTTTTTCACTTTAGTCAGCCACAATATTCCCAGCTGTAAAGATTTATGAGAGGAGTGCTCCCAGTTGACCACGATGGTCCAAGGGTGGGAAGGCAGTGAGGTGGTATGAGGACATGGCTGACAGGTGAAGTGGGCGCAAGAGGATTGCGTCTGTGCCACCCATGCCAGCTCAGCACGGGGCTGCGTAGCAGAAGAGGAGGGCATTTGTGGGAAGGTGGCATGTTGCAAAGTTGTCACTGGCCAAGAAACACAAGGCACAAACAAAAACAGGTCCAAGCAGCTGCATGATGGGGTTTCAGGGTTCGCGAATGAGCAGAAACACACACACACGCGCGCGCGCGCGTAAGAGGGGCGCTCTAAGGGGGAGCCCACCATTCGCAGGAAACCATTCCAAGACAGAAAACAGGGAAGCATTTATGCGCTGCTACAGTGGCAAGTCTGGACATGTTTCTGCAAGACACTGTTATGAATGAGGACACAGGCCGAAAGAGCTGGGGGTCCGAAAGAGAATTGCAGTCTATCTCCATCTATGGATCGTTTGAGGAAATGATCCAATTGCATGGAAACCCAGGAAGCTAACAAGATGTCCTGACCCACATCCATCAATCACAGAGTTAATTATCATCGCCTCCTATGAGATATCGTGAAACACTATTTTTCAAAGTGATATGAATCAGAATGGGTCCTAACATCTCACCTAATGACCAAATATTCCCGAGGGCAGGATTCAAGTGTAATGGCAAGGAAATGTGTTTCTCTGATTGTAGGATTCCAAGTAATAGCGAGGAAATGTGTTTCTCTACTCAAAGGTCCCCCCTCTGTCTAAACTTAAAATCTTTCAATAGATAGAGGCCCCCCATAGTTAAGAGGCAGCACAGGATTCTGCACGTATACCCTTCGCACGGTTCAAATCCCAGAGGGAAAAAAAAACACACACTGATCTGCAGAGTAAGAGCATTCCTCCCAGACGCAATCCTGACAAACTGACACATCACTGTTTTTATGCCAGCCGTGCTCACAAACAATAATTAATAAAGCAGCTGTCGAAGAGTTCTGCGGCAGCACAGCTGTGCAGACTATTTATAAAAGCCAAATTCCACCTCCTTGCCCAAACTGTTCTCTCCACAGTTGTTCGGAGAGCGAGTGAAGTAACACATAGCAAGAGAGAGGGGAAAAAAGAGAAAAGAAGGCAGCCTACTTTAGGTAGGTTGCTGATTTCATCTTTTCATACAGCCCTTGGTCTAGCTGGAGTGGAGGATCAGAGGCGTATTGAGAAGGCGAGCAGGAGGGTGACGGGTATGGGGTTTAAGAGACGTCTGGCTTCATAGTGCATTGATGACATATTCATAAAGCCCACAATGCATCAGGCTTTCAGGAAGACGAGCTAGGTTACTGAGAGTGGTTATGCCAAATGCTCCATTTATTTGGAACCTGGTTCATCATGCATTTGCTGATTAGGCTCTAATAATCCTGTGCATTAGGGGTGTAACGCACTGACATTACCTGTATCTTTTTCCTGCCGCGAATAGCCATATCTGTATCTGTATTCGGATTTAAACCTGAAGTGGGCGTAGACTCAAGCTTACATTATAGCAGACATAAAATATTGTTCCTTCATCCTAGTCTTCTCTTGGACTTCATAAGACAAAATGTCCTGTGTCGGAAAATTTAACGGCTTTACCTCTGACTCTTACAAACACAGAGACTCCTTCCATGAATGTTACATAAAAATCTCCTTACATAAAATTTGTTACTATACAAACAAAAACCTATTTACAGACATCACCAAATTAATGATTGTGCACTTTTGTTTGTTAAATAACATGGTTTTATCAGTTACAATAGAAACCGTAATATATTAGAACGAGTGCATTAATATAAACCTGTGAGTTGCAGCTGCACTACTGTCAGAGCTGCTGTTATAGAAAATTAAATAGTCAGAATCTAGCATTCAACAGCAGCAGTCTAAGAGTGTGTAAGGAAAACCACCGTGCTCCACGGTCTTACCTTCAGCTTCTCGTGGGCTCCAGTGTCCAGAAGGCAAGCACGGACGCGGAGACCAGGAGTTGGAGGCGTACTGGAGAAAGACTCGGCCTTCGGCACATTTATCACACACTGATCCCACTTCTCTAGGAAATCAACAGACAGGAAGGAGACCCAACTTAGATGCAGTCCAATATAATTCTTATTATCTAGTATCGACAAATACTTTGGTATTCATCGATACCAGAATGATTAAACTAATTAGAATTAATCAATCAGCGGTATCATGGAAGAATTTATTTGGCTCTGTTTATGTGGGTAGCTGCAGTGTACTGGTAGCAATGAACTCTGCATGCTCAGATTTATGTTTAAGGTGTTATGGTGTTTAAACCGTATATGTAACAGAGAGCGAGGGCCTCCAACCTGAGCACTCAGAATGGTATCAGCGAGCATAGTCATTAAAAATGAGTTGAAGGTGCACTGAATTGAAAAAAGGAAAAGGACACACACGTACTGTATCTCAGTGCTCAGTGCTTTTTAATGACCACACTCACTGTTACTGCTCTGTGCGCTCAGGCTCACCATCCTCAAACTCTCTAGTAAAAATACTTCAAATGCCACACAAAGCTTCATTGCTTGTATTATAGATGCTGTAGTTCTTTCTCTTGATATTTTGACAGAGCACAGAGTTTGCAGTCATCATTAATCAGGAAATTCGACCAGATCACTATCATTTTGTGTTGTCTGTTCATTAGCATGACAATGTACACTAGTCTTATGTCACATAGTATCCCATGGTATCGATGTTTGTATCGGAGCATTTTTTTATGACTCTCTTATTATTATTATTATTATTGTTACCATTATTATTAGGCAGCCTCCATCCTGGGCTTTGTTTATTGACAGTTCTTTTATTTCTTTTCAGGATGTGAATGGTAACACAAGCTAAACGTCTTTTTTGCACTTTTTTAAAACATTGCTGTGAATGATGAATCACGTGGGATGCTTGCCCTGTGAACATTCAGATGTTCATAATTCTCTGATTTCACTTTTATGAGTCACTGAAGACGTCTGAACAGGATCAGCATAACTTCTCGTGCTTGGCAGCCAGGCAGCTTTCAGGCTTAGACTGTCTCACACACACATAAATGCACACAAACACTAAGACACAAACACACAGTGCACAGATTGAGCAACCAACTCACGGCATGCCTCAACATGTTCCTGAGGGGCTTCCCCAAAGCTTGTGTCAGTGAATTACACCTGTCACACATAACATTATCCTAAACTTATCCTTCTGGATGTGTTGCTAATAAATGCTAATAAACTACCCCGTCTCTCTGTGCTGCAATACCAGAAAGTGTAGCAAAATAAGTGAGTGACTCAACAAAGTTCCACAGGACTGAATCATATAATGAAAGTGAAGAAAATGCTGTCTCTGGGTCAGCGAGATGTTTTTGGGAGGTCCTGTAATGAAAGTAGATTAATCACTTGATCATAAATAGGGCTTTTAATCGATAACACATGTGAGCTATTGAAAAATGGATAAATAGGGGGAAAAAAACTGTCTCCACTCAGAAATGTTACAATTTCAATTTCCAATTTCCACCATGATCAACAGGGCATGAAAGGACATGTGCCCTCCCCCAGGGGCGCTTCAGACATATCGAATGACAACACACCGGATCCTCAAGAGCACGTCATATCCATATGTGTTTCACCATCCCTAAAAATACAGTATAACTCTAACCAGAAATAGACAGACCTTCCCCGAGGCCTCTCTCTGCAACCTCAGTTCACCTGTCATAGAAGTGGCCCGTGATTGGAGGGAACCACTCCACAGTGATGGAGTCCTGATGTTGTTCGACCACACGGGGCGCCATAGGGACAGGAGGGGGCTTGTAGTTGGGCTGCCATGTCTGATAAACCAGGTCCAAGTAGCAGTGCATGCGAGCCACTTGGTTCTCGGTAAACGAATCCGTGCAGGTGTCATCTGTAGGGCCGAAAAAAGGAAAAGTGGGATGAACTGTGTGAAATGTAGCCGATCCTGAATGGAATAATTTTGTGAGGTAAATGTATAGAATGTCACCTTCTATTTCTAGATAGTTCTCAAGAAATTACAAAAAGTTCTATTTTTTTTTTTTTTATACACAGTGCTGTGGAATTCTCAAATCTGATTAGTCAGAAGGTTTTGATTAATTTTCTGTGACAGCAGCTCTGACAGTAGTACAGCTACAAATCACAGGTTGGTATTAATGCTCTCGTTCTAATACATTATGTGTTTCAATACTAACTGAAAAACGTGTTATTTAATGAACAAAAGTGTGTAATCATTAATATATTAATTTTGTCTGTAAAGAGACATTTATGGAAGGAGTCTCCAGTGTCAGCACTTTGTATCAGTCAGAGGTAAAGCTGTAATATTAAGTTTTCCAGCACAGGAAAGTCTTTGCAGTTTCTCTGTAACAATCTGATTTTTTATTTATTTATTTATTTATTTTTGGCCTTCAAGAAACAGTAAATGGGACAATCTTTACAGCTAATATAAAGTAAACAATGACAGGAGCTAACTTGTTTCATGGATGTTTCACAACATTAAATGTAATCATAAATGGATAAAAGGTATGGCATGTCATATTGTATTGGTATAAAAGGATAAATCACATGTGGCAACACTACCTCCACTTCATAACACCGCAAGGTCCTTGATTTTTGAAACAAAAACATAATTTATGGCATATTGCATTTCTACATATTTTTTAATAATATCTCAGTTTTCTAATTAATTTTTTTATATATATATATCTAAGAATAATTACATGTTTTTTCCAATAGGAATATTTCCAATGGGAGTTTATTGTTTGTATTTTTTTAAACCCATTATATTGGACATATGGTGCACTATGTAGATTGTACAATAAAAGTTATCGAAGAACTAAAATTGAGCTAAATATTAAAGAGAAATAAATATTACTGTGGGTAAATATAGCACAGCTACTACTAATGTTCTGTCTGTTGTGGCATAACCTTACAGGCTCATTAATGTGCAAAGGCATTTGAATACTAAGTATTTGTCTGTGTGTGTGTGTGTGTGTGTGTGTGTGTGTATTCATACCTGTGTAACTCATATAATTATTGAAAGGCGTGTGGATAAAGTTGCTGCAGCCACACGTCTCATTTCCAGGCTCAGGGTCTCGACAGTGCTTGTATTTGGGTGTGGGGTTTGTGTCAGCGCACAAGTCCCCTGTTTCCAGCGAAGGCTCCGTCTCCAAACAGGCATCGCTGCAAGACTCGATCTCTGAAATACCCCTGAAGACGTGGTACAAGCCCAGGCTGTGGCCGATTTCATGGATCATGGTGTGAGTGTGGCCGAACGTGCCGTAGAAAGAAGGGTTTAACACTATGCCTCCTGGAAGAATGATGGAAGCACAAAGTGAGGAAGCTGGAATTAATTAAAGCAATATTTGCCAATCTGTGTTGGGTTTTTTTTCCTTTTTTGGACCCTCAAAAAGGAGTGAAAAGTTCAAACAAAACGCTGGCACCTACGACTCATTTACTCAAAATCAGATGATGAATTGATTCAGCTGTGCAACCTTAAAAGTACAGCTTAAACACTGGACGCACTGGGGGGTCCATAAGAAATGAAACAGAACCTCCGAGATGCAGTTATACCAATAATGGTACCAGCTATACACTCAATCAGGAACAGATCAAAGCAGGCGCTCATTTGTTCTTCATCCAGTGTAAATCAAACACACTTTATTACCAAGATGGGTCAGGGCCTCCTTGTCCCACGGCCAGGTGGCCACTCCAGCCAGGTCCTCATTAGTGGAATTGGCAAAGAAGATGTTAAGGTGCGTAGAGCCGTCTACTTTGAGGATATCTTTCAACTCCTTCACATCCAGGTAGGCCCTGTGGGCGCAAACACACATAAACATACAGTGTGTGGTTCACATTAGTGATGGAAATCAGAGCAGAACAGAAAAAACAGGTTGCACCTGGGAAAACATAGTACATCTACAAAAACAGCACTGATAACATTTTGCATAAGGGTTGCGTTCATAGGGCTACACGATGCGTTTCATGACAGCTGACATAACCTACATAAATATTCATAAAGGCTTACTTCATCTGTTTTATCAAATTTGATGTCAAGTTGACAAAGTTGTATTATGACTGATATTACAATGTAATGAAATTGACTTCTAAAACATACTTTGCACATGGCAGTTGGTGGAACAGCAACATGAATGTCTGCTTATAACACTGTGAAGTAGTGAAGGCTTTGATAGTCAATATATTTTAATAAGAGTTATGTATATTTTCTCTGTACTCCACATGTCACTATAATGTAATTTGTAATTCAGCCTGGAAAGTGTCATAATGCCATAACAAACTTTTGCCAACAACAACAGTTACTTGACTCACTTGACTCAACTCGACATGTTTATGTAGGTTTATTTATGTCAGTTGTCTGTAAGGACAAATGTAACATAAATTTGTGGAAGGAGTCTCCAGTGTCAGCATATTGTAACAGTCAAAGGTAAAACTTTAAAGGTAACTTTAAAAATTTTCCATAACAGGAAAGTCTTCAAGATAGAGGATGTTGCTTTTTGCAATTTCTTGGTAACATGACAAGCTTTTTTTTTTTTTTTTTTTTTTTTTTTTTTTTTAAATTAAATGTACGTAAATGTAAATGTCGTATTACATGTACCTTCTGGTTGCACCTTTGTTTTTGAGAAAAGTTTGGGGTTGAATTTAAATGTACCCAAAACCTTTAAAGTTACAATATCTGGACATAATGATTCCCCCACCCCAAAAAGGTTTTGCTAATTGTATGAAGCAAATTGATATCACCTTCCTCTGGTAAGCTTGAAGCTGCATGGCCTTCATTAGCATACTAGAACATGATTTGGTTTTATGTTATGATGCAACACTTGCCTATCAGGTGTTTAATACTAGCTCCTATTTCCCAATGACATTTTTACCGCACCTAAAGGACCTAATCATAAAAAACTTTCATGTTTTAGCATGTTTTTTTAAGGGACTCTTGAAACTAAGACTGCACTCAAAAGTGTGTGAATATGTCTGCTTTAAAGATTTTTGTACTATTTAATCTCCGTATATGACATTATTTTAGGACAGAGATGCATTACATTTGGAGCAATTCTGTGCCATATTTGGAATTTGCTCATTTATTTCTAGCCAATTTCCCATGTTCTGAACCCTAGTCACTTGGTGCATCACTTTATATGCTTAGCTTTCTGACCATATATATTATGATCAAACATTTGCTTTGTGGCTTCGAGTAATTTTAAGCCATCATGGAAATGAAAAACTGCCCACAAGTGACACTCTGATAGACAAGGACAGCATCATGCAAGGCCCTGGCAAGGTTCCAGCTATCAGGCTGCATCAAACTGCATTACTCTAAAGATAAAAACCATAACCACATGCGGCAAATGTGACCGACATCTCGCAGTGAGCCATAAAATCCAATGACATATTTGCCTGACATTAACGGGTGCTCTCAGACAGCTAGTCTAAATGAAGACCACACACTGGGGTGACACACTCCAGCTGTGGAAGAGTTTCCAAACATATGTTTAATTGTTTAATTGGAGGTATGTTTAATTGTCCTAGCGCCTCATGAAACATTCATTATCCTGCAATTTCAAAACATGTGAGAGATATTATAAAAAGTGTTTATTAAAAAAAAAAAAGTCTAAAAAAAAACCCTTCAAAGCTATGTTACGTAATTAGTTTGGAGTAAAGAAGCTTGGTTTATGCCGTGACAGCAGCTCAATAAATCATCCCTCATCCTTCTAAAGGAGAAATGGCAGACAGTTAGCTTAGCTACAGTACACCAATATGTACCAGATGCACAGCTGTTTAACTACAGCGTTTTAATTGCGCTCACAACACATCGCAACCATCTGTTTGTCAGAGACGGAGAAGAATTCCTGGAGTTCCTTATGTAAGATACTCCAAATATAAATACAAATTCCTATGTCCTGACAGCTCTCACCTGTCAAATGACATGCCAGAGACACTACTGAAAGGATATTAAAAGATGAATAGTATCATTCTGCCTACGTCTTATTATCACTCTTTATTGATGGAGAGAGTGTTAGATGTTCAGGACAGGTGAATGGACTTAATGAAGAAAAACAGAAGTATGCTCAGTGCAGAGTAAGGCCTTGGCCTATTTCCAAGAAATGATGTAAGTCCGCTTATCTTAATAACGACAGGAATGTATTTTCCATTCTTTGGAAAATGTTTCTGTAGGGTTTCCAGGTTTGTATGTGGGGGGAGCTTACTGGCAATTCAGTTATGATTTTCTGGATGTTTCTTTTGGAGGTTCAATCCCATACTATCTAAGATCTATTAGGTAATATGCACGGGAATTGTTATAAATTATTAAATGCAAAAAATAAAAGGGATTGCATTTAGAAATCAGGCCTCTTTCCTTTGAAAACTTTCATCATTAACTGTATCACGCAAAATGTGGCAGGCTTTAGACTCTTGGAAAGGAATTGGATCTTGTTTTCTGAAGAGGTTCAACTTGGAAGCTTTTCCCTTTACGCTCCAACAGAAAAAAACAATGAAACTTTTAGGGTTCTAGATAGGGAATGACAATATCTAAAGACAATAGATATTTATCGAAAGACAACAGATTTAGAACCTTAGCATCTCAAGGCTTTCTTCATTCATCTTCAGTATGATCAGGGTTGTGGTAGATTCGGAGACTAGCCTGGGAATACTGGTCATGACGTGGAAATATACCCTGGATGGATGTATCTCAGGACACCATGCACACAGATATACTTATTCATATACTTATTCATACACTTGAGACTTTCTTTCACAACATTTTTTTCTATTCACTTATTTTCTTCTCTATCTCCAGCCACAGATTCCAGGCTCCTCCTGGGGGATCCCCAGACATTCTCAAGCCAACTGTGAAATATAATCTCTCCGGCAGGTTCCAGGTCTACCCTGGGGTCTCTGTCCAGTGGGACGGCCTGATACAGCTGTAGCGGGAACCAGCCAGGGGGTGTCCTTTGAAGGTGTCCGAACCACCTTAACTGGCTCTGCTTGATTCAGAGGAACAATGGCTCTACTCCAAGGCTCACCCATATTTTCAAGCTCCTGACCCTGTTACGAGAGTAAGCCCAGCAACCTTGCAGAGGACACTCATTTCTGTCGCCAGCTACATGAAAGGATTGTTGCATTTTGGAGGCAAAGCAGTCAAGGTTTAACTGCAGTTTTTCTGGGTTGACTGTATTCTGTGTTTTACAAGCATCAGTCAGTCAGTTTTGTTGAAGTTTTGTCCATATTCTTACTCAATTGAAAGTACGCTTAATTAGTGAATGAAATGCAATAATAAGTGGAACTCAATGCACCATCACACCATCTCATCTTACAACAGCTTACATTCAGATATATTTTACGGTTCACGAGAGTACTCTGTAAATCTATCCCAGCTGCTATTCTTCAACCTTCATTTATCTGAAAATCTCATTTCAGCTGATTTCTCAGAACTTCAGCCTGGCCTCTATGTGTAGCTGAACAGAGGTGTGACCTCGATCCAGGGATGAGGGCTTAACCCTTATTTTCCCCCAGGGCTAACCATTTTCTATGGGGGGGTGGATTTTCCAATCACAGGGCCACACATTGTGGTACAAACCCTTCCACATGTGAAGTTTGTGAAAGGGAAACTAGAATTACCCCAATAACAGAGAGCTAATTGAAATAGACTGACGTGCAAAGCCGCCCTCCGGTAAGCAATCGGTTTTAAAACTTTTAAATAAGATATGCAGGAAAGAGCAAGTTTTAAAACCATTTCCACCCATATCTAATTAATAGAAGGTCATTAATTTGCCCCATATGCTTACGTTCGAACATGGGTGTTGTAAAAAATGTGGGCAAATTTTGGCATAGTTGTAGCAAATACAAAGCCAAGAGGGCCTCCATGGGCCTGCTGTCATCACCTTGGTCAAAGCGAGTGCTTTTAAAGTGATCATTCATTCCTCCATCATATCCACCCACCACTGGAAAACTGGGCGGTTCACAAACTTTGACCAATGCTACCAGTTTGTGCTATTAAATCACTGCAGATTCAGTGGCACATCTGGTCTTAAGTCAAACAAAACACACTTCACTACTCTTCATTTCAATAGCTGATCACATTAAGTTGTAGACCTAATGCTTCAGATGATAACTTCAGCCACATGCATGGATTCACATCCTGATTACTGATGCATCGAAATGAAAATTCATAGCTGAGGCCAAAGCCGAATTTCTGGAAACACTGGACTGGCCATCAAAGAGCAAATAGCAAATTCAAAAGAATAGCCACTAATAAAATCTACATTGAGTTTCAAGCATGCAGTGTAACAGCTGCAATTCTTCAATGGATAGATTTAATTGTAGCAGACCTAAATATTTTATAGAGTAACTGGTAGGTTATGAGATTTTCAAAGTATCCTACCACATATGCACCACACCATGTTACTTTCAAAGATCTATTCAGAACAAAATCAGTCAAAATGAGGTATTTGTGTTCATACCTTTCCTTACTCCTTCATTCTTATGAAATCAAACAAAATCTAACCATGTTGATTTTCCTCTTTCAAATATGTATTTTTTTTCCTGAGATATTGTTGGAAAGCAAACAAACCCTGCTCAAATTTACATGTAGATGCATTGTACATACCAGATGCATTGTACTATACCAAATATGGGCACATGCCCAGTAGTTGTGTTCTGTTGGATAATTAATGGAGGGAAATTGGGGGAGAATTTCTCTGGCGCTGGGCTATTGCTGAATGAATCATTAAGAACCAGAGCAGAACAATAAAAATAGACAGATTCGGTCAAAAAAATTGGCTACATTCCTCATTACTCATTCAGCAGAACTCCAAATGTGCTAATTTTTGTTATTTTATGCCAAATGTATTTGAAGGTTGAACAGTCAGATTCCCCAATCCTAGATCCTAATCCAATCTGTGATGACCACATCACCATGGTCTACAAGAGTCTAAAACTCAAACCCAAGAACCTAAAACCAGACTTTTCTCCTTTTTTTTAACATGTACGCATTTCTGTCCAGGTGGGTTCTCTTTTGCTATGCTATGTCTTATGAAAAGACCCTACTTTGAGAACCGAGGCTCTAGTGTACCTTTGGTTGGGTGCAAGGGTTTCTAGGAATAATTCCAATGATGGACTGATTAAAATATAAAACCAACCTGGGAAGAATTTTAGTTCTTGATTCAGCAGGGGGAATTCACCATAACGGGCTGATAATAACGTTTTTTTGTGATCTGCTGACAGCTGCAAACTTGTCTTCATCGAAAGGAATATCATCTCCATTTTGCAAGGCCGTGTAAATATAATTTTCCCAAGAATAATTACAGATGATGGACGTCCTTGCAAAACCAAATCTTATCTGTCTTTTATTCTTATAAATTCTTCAAAAAAATAAAAACAAACAGACCCATAAAGCATTGTACACATAGTTGCAGCAGGTCTGTTTACCAAAGGAAAAGCCGTTAATGTCCGTTTATGTCTTTATAGACTGTAGGACTTAGGGTTCAGGTGACATGGGGTAAGACTTTCATGTCAGGACCCAGTGGAAAGGTTGATACACTCCCTGAAATTCAATTAATCTTTTAATGTGACACAATGGAACATTGGATATGAACGCACAACCAGTCAGGTATGCTCACTTTTCACCTGTGACTAATCTCTCTGGGAACTGAGCCATGGCATACATTTTACTTATGGCACATACATACAGTGCATTTGGCTCCTGCACATAAGTAGCAGCACTGCAGTGTGTGTACTGTGGAGTACCAAACACTGCGTGCAAGTGAAAAACACAGCCCTTTGTTGTTAGATTGTCGGCAAGTGTTTTAAACTAACCATCTCCTGATGCAAGTGAAGAAATGTCAACAAAACATGCACCCTTCAAAAAAAACAAAACAAAGCAGGCATCATTTGTATTTTTCAATGCTATACTGTTGACCGAAGTCTGAGAACCTCCTAGCCCTGTCTCTCCTTTTCCTTCTAGCCAGATTCCTAAACAAGCAAACTGGTACCAGACTCTGGTCTGCAAAAATAAACCCGAGATCATCCATTGTTTCCGCATGCGTGAAGCGCAATGTTGGTCCAGAATTCCACAATTAAGTTGGAATGTTGGTGAATGTTTGCAGCACTGCCTTCGGTTAGTCTCCCTGGATGTACCACAATCAACAGAAAACAGGCAACCACCCGAGGAGTTCATCTCCCATTTTCTGCCACTCAAATTTTTCCTCCTCTTCCTCCTCCTCCTCCTCACACTCTGCACCTTGGCATCCTTTCAAACCATCTCTCGAAGAAACAATCTTTATCCCATCAGTCGTAATATTTCAATCTCGTGCTCAGCCTTTGCCAGCTGCTGATTTCTGTAACTGGACCAGATGCCTGATGATAAATGACCCCTTGATGATTGCAATGGGATAAGTTTCGGCAGAAAAATACAAATGCTTTTATTCAAGTCTGATGTCACCTAGCAGCCCGCACACAGAGTCACTTAAAGTACTTAAGGAATGCAAGTGGAGACAATTGTCTGGACTGGACTGGGTTCAAGCGACTAATAGAAAACACTGTAAACTTAATCAGTGGAGAAACGCAAGGGATTTCAACAAACAAGAAGGCAGGGGAGTCACTCACTGTGCTCATTTTTGCTAATTTCAGACTATGTCTAGTCATTCCTAATTGCATCCTAGAAGCTGATTTTGGAAAATAACTGAATAAAACTGCACAGAATACAGAATAAGACCTTAGCACTATAAATGTGTTATGTTTAACCTGGCTAGTCAACTCTTTTAATATTCTCTGGACATTCCTCAATATCCCTATTGTCCTCCAAAGTAGTATATGCTCTACTTCAACTTCTGCTTCTTCTGCAATAAATCTTCCAGCTTTAAGCAAGGTGAACATGGTAGCTTTAAACATGGCTGTCTTTACAATATTAGCAACAGCTGCTGTACTACAGAGATCCAGTGCAGATCTAGCCAAAGTTAAACCAGACGGCTGAAGAGAAATTGTAAACATTATGTGCTTTCTCCCCAGTGACCTCGGGTATTCCTGGTTTGAAATCTTTTTTTTTTTTTTTTAGCTAAGACACTTGTCAACCTTTAAAAATGCTAGCATTATAGCTAACAACCACAAGCTAGAATGCTTCCTCAGAGGAAAAATATATTTACATCTTTACTGAGAGCTGGAAAGAAGGCAAGGCTGGCACTATGAGAATATTAGTAGCAGACTGTGTAGATTGACAGATGACTATGAACTGTAATTGAATGATTGTATAATTGTCACCATTGCTACATGGTAAACATGGAGAATTGGGTGATAAAAATGGGGAAAACATCTATGTAGCTTTTTGTTACTGAGCAAGGCATTCTCTCCAGAGTGTAGGATGATTCATGAACCTGCGAAATAGCCAGAAAGCTGTATTCCAGTGGAATGCAAAAGTACAGTTATGTCCCACTTGGAATGCCAAGGATGGCGATGTTTTTTTGGCTATGGAAATTACTTGCCAAGTTGGCTCAGTTGCACTTGTCATATGTCTAAAAGTTACTCAGGGCACAAGTGAAAGATTCTACAAAACCTATTTCATTTAAAACCACAAGAAAATTCCCATACTCTGGAGAGTGACGTCAATCTCGCCCTAGTTCTTGGTAAAGAGGTAGTGATGAGTGCCAGTACATTCAACATCAAGATAAAATGAGTTTCACTGTGAATTATTTTAGAACATGACATGGAAAAAAGAAATGAATAATTGGACAGAATCAACACCTCAGGCTTACCTTAAACGTGAGGCAGGATTGAAGCATGTCTTGGTGACGTCAGTAATATTGGGGTTACAGCAGTCATCTTTATCATAGGCAAAGTTTTCCCAGTTGCATTCTGGATCACACACACCATTGCCTGGCTTATGCTCAGCACACCGGGCTCTGGGCTTGCAGTACCCAGCATCAAATCCGGTCAGGGTGTGGTTACACTCAGGATCGCAGTCCTCATCACCCACCTTACTGATATCGCAGTTGGCTAGCACTAACCGGGAGCGCAGGGTGGAGTTGCTGACGTTATGAACTGTAAGCTCCCAGGTGATGTTGTACATACTGAAGGCTTCATTCAATTCCTGGTGCTGCAGATAGATCTGCTGATCAGTCACGGTGGGTCTACGGTACTCGTCATCGTACACGTTGATCACACGGTAGCGCACTGTCTTGGGTCTCCGGAAGGTCCAGAAGTGGTTGTAGTTGCGCACAACCTCCACATTATCGCACACTGTCTGCCCACAGGCCGGCGGCTCTAGGGTTGTGTCCAGAGAGGCCAGCCCAGCCCGAGGGCCTTCGTCTGGTTGCGGGAAATTCCCATCCTTCACCACCAGCCACTTGCGCTCAGGGTGCTCAAAGTTCTCCCGAATGATGAGGTCCGCTTGATAGAGAGAGTCCTCATGGCCATGCATGTCCTTTATGATTTGGCGCTGAGAGAGAGCTTGACGCCACAGAGTCACTCGTTCAACAGAACCTCTGTAGTTATGGTTCAAGGCATTTCCGCCCACCATCAACACCTTGGGATTCAGATTAGATTACATTCCAATGCATTCATTTTTCGAGCCAAAACACTTTAAGTCAGGCCTGTTGTTATTACTATTGACTCAAGACATGTCTGAGGTGATGAAGATACTACAATTAATACAAGATATACATAGATAATACAAGACATATGGTATAGAAGACAACATTCAATTGGTTCAAATGTTATTGGTAATGCTAATCCCATAGCTATCAGTGATTCATACTTCATTCAAGGTTTTCAGTACAGTACAAACAGGGCCTGGAGAGAGAAGTCAATGACCTACCTTACACTTCTTAGTAAGAGAGCAGAAGACATCTCCAGACTGTTCTCTGCTAACAGCAGTCTGAGCGCCATTCACAAACAGTCTCATATAAATGCCATCGTACGTGACTGCCACGTGGGCCCAGTGGCCAGGCAGGTAAGGGGTGTTGGAGTGGATGGAGGTGACCTTATGTGCACGATCCGTCTTGAGAGAGAAGAAGAAGCGAGGATCTCGGTTGCCTTGCTCACTAACTGTCTTGATACCCAGCAGCCAACCCCGATCGCTCGAGGCATAGAAACACTTATCAAAGAGGCCTGTGTGAGAGAAAATAAGTAGGACATTGGATCAGACATGAACGCTATCCTGGTCACAAACTTGTGTTGTAATCTAGAGAGAGGAAAACATCTCCAGGATTGAGAAAGCATAGCTAGTGAAGATGATATATAAATGTGAATGGAGAGTTGCTGCTTGCCAGATATCATCTTACTTCAGGAGTGGTGTTCATAGGTCTATATGGTACCTACATAAGCCCTTTATGACAACAGTCATAAGACAACATAAACATGTAATTAAAGTTTATTCCAACACAAGATGGTTGTCATAAAAACTGCTGATGTCATTGTTAATGTCAAATCGACAGAACACCTAAATTATGCGACATAAGATTGTCTAATAATAATAAAGACTCCTTATCTCAGTTTTGATGTCAAGTTGACATAAGCGTATGACCATTTCTAAGCTGGCATATGTGATAGCTGTCTTCATAGCTTCATTGCTCAAACTTCAGGTATGTCTGAGTCACTCATACCTGCTGGAAAAAAACCTTAAAAAATTTATATCAGTTGCCAGGAAGAGCTTATGCAGGTTACGTAGCTTTATGAACACAGTTTTTAAATGAAGTGTTACAGATCAGTGCATACATACAGTATATAGCTGAGTTTTATTAGATGCTAGATAATTCTGTGGCAGGGATGAGACAGTTCCACTGATAGGGCAAGACATTCTGGTGGATTTTGTGCTCCAAATTTATCTTCAGGAACCTAGACGCGAATACACACCGGATAAGATGGCAGTCCATCATAGGAAACCATGCACGCACATTCAGATCTAGGGGCAATTTAGAGTAACCAATTCCATCTACTGCTGGGAGGAAACCAGAGGACCCAGAGGAAACCCATAGGGAGAACATACAAGACTCTGGACTGACAGCATTGGAGTTCCGGATCGAACCAGAAACCTTGTAGTTGCACCATCACGCCAGCTAATTTTATACCCCACGTTACTTTAAAAGTGGATAATTATTTTTATTGTTATTGAATTGCCTGCTGTTAAAGTCTATTTTAATGGACAGTTGGTTTTGCTAGACAAAAAAAAAATGCACTGTCTGAAGCAGCTAATACAAATTTCACCTAACTAATTGGTTTGGAAATTTAAGCCAGAAATGCTAATGCCACCATTTTCCCCCCTGTTTCTCTGGGAAAGCATGTGTCAGGTTGCATGTTTACTAATATCACTCTGGTCCACACTTATGCCCTCACCACCCTCCTCCCTCTCTCACTCTCTCTGTCTCTCTCTCTCTCTCTCTGTGTCTGTCTCAGTAGATTGAGAAAAAGGAGCATGTTTATGCTGGAGTGTGCATGCATGTGCAATGAGGCATGACTAGCATATGGAGATGCATGCACTCGCTAATTATTTTTGCAAGTGACATGCCTATAACGAACATACACAAACAGGGGGTGCGTGTTAACCTACCGAGACAGTGTGTGAGAGAGAGAGACGGAGTCAAAACAGAGTCATCCTTCTACATCGTTTAAGCCTGTTGCTGATCTTCGCCATCCCTCACTCACCATGTCTCGCCTCTCAGGATTTTAAGAACCCTGTGTGCGAACGTTCTCTCCGGGTCAACAACAAGCAAGCCGGTGCTCTCAGAGCGTCAGGGCCGACCTCAGAGGTCAGCGCTGTTAAACATTACAGGCTCGCCACGACACTGTGAGAAAATTCTGCCATCTATCAGCGTGAGCACTCGAACTAAAAGGTGTGCTAAAATGCCTGTAGGGCCCTTCATGTAAACACATGTCACAAGGCTGCCACGCTCAATTAATCTAAAGAATTTACATTTTCCCAGACAAAAACATGCAACGAGGCCTAAGACGTGCATGCAAACTCGCGCACGTGGAGACATTCGCATATTAGGTATGTAATGCAATGCCACTAACTGCATCTGATTAGCAAAATATCCGTATCTGTATTCATATTTAAAACAGAACTGGGTATGACCTAAACCTGAAGGGTTTTTTTCCCCTTTCTTTTCTTTTTGTTGACCTGTAGAAAAATACCAAAAAAAAAAAAATATCTAGAGTTAGAAATGCAAGCACTGTCAGCCTGGTGGGTCACATTCTGGCTCTGACAGTTCCTCAACCTCAGCTATATCACTACAGTTCATAAGAGAGATGTGAGATACTCACAGTTGTTATTTTTGTTTGTATCTGCATGCAACATTTTCTAACAAATCTAGCTGGTTTCCCAAAATATAAACAAACTAGTAGCTTAATTTAAACGACCACGACCCTGACCAGGCCGATAATAAAGATGAATGAATGAATGAATGCTGTATGTTCATGTTAATAGATATTGTGTTTGTTCGGGCAAGCTTTCCAGAAAAATAATTAACAGTGAAACTTCTATTCATATCTGTATTTGTATCCATTTAGAATACATGGATTCAATGCTGTCCATTTAACTGAGAAACTGCAAAGCATAAACTCCTCTGTTGGAAGAAAACTTAACCATATAAACGTTTACACACTTTTTAATCCATTTATGTGGAGCATCTGCCATATAAGTCCCTGTGAATGAGCTGTTACTATAGAAACAATAACATATTAGAACGGGCGCATTAATATAAACCTGTGATTTGCCTTGCAGCTGGAGCTAGTGTCAGAGCTGCTGTTATAGATAATTAATTTGGCCTTCTGACCAGTTAGATTTGACAATGCAACAGCACTGAGAACGATCCACAGAAACAAACGGACACCTGTACACCAATAAGTGTAGGTACAAGGCATGTATAACGAAAGAAAATGTCAATCTGGCATTTTAATAATAATAATTATTGAAAGTTCACACTTCCCTGATGGAGAAAGCCAAATCTGACACATCACTTCTCTGAAAATTACACAACAGGTCACCTAGAAGTCATCTTTGATACAAATCTGCTTTTCCTGCAGTTTTATAACCATCTTGTGCAAGTGCCGATTAGGCAATCTCTCTTTCTCACTGTCTTTTATTTGATATGGGATGTTCTCGCAATGTCTCTTTTGCGTCATGACTATTAGAGATGAATTTCAGTGCCAAGTGTCTCAGCAACTTTAACAAGATTTGAACTTCAGGTTGTTCACTGAGCTCTTGCTTCCTTCAACGGCCGGTTCTCCTGTAATGACCTCTGCGTACTGTAATTACGTGAGACTAGATTATGGTCGTGAGCTGATCCAAAGCGTTCTCTTTTCCCGTAGACACACAAACATCGCCTCAGCGCTGTTCAAGGTCCTGAATTCAGTGCAGTTTGTAGTGTGTGTCCGAGACTCACTGCCTCAGCACTGCCTGGACCTGGCTAATAAAGAAGCTGGACTTTTACACTCGAGTGGCATGAAACCTGAATTATGAAAGTGACACGGTACGGAATCTTGATTAATGCATTTTGAAGACTTTTTTTTTTGAGCCATTTTTAGATGAGCATTATACCAAATACACCAGTGTCTCAGGTTTAAGCTGGGTCACTTTACTCCATCTTATCTAGTTTGTGCTGTAAATAAAAACCCTCCTGGATCAGACATCCAGGTGAAACAGAAAGACGATGCTGCACCAGTTCTGATACAAACAGCACACACAACACCACCATCCAAGGGAAAACCGATAGACTGCTTCTCTCAGGGAAAAGACTGAAAAGACTTCTTTTGCAGTAAGCATTTTTTAAGCGGCACCCACCAGACATCCAGTGGCAGGATGCAAATCAAAGATCAAGTGCATGCTTTTACATGTCATGCCTGATGCGTAATTCATCTGGATTCCTCTGTGAAGGACAAACAGTACGACAAATAACGTGACTCAGAGCTCCCATGAAAATGCCTGGGGTTGTTCGGAAACCGCCAATGTCATGTAGGAATTTTTCCCACTCTATATAGAACAAGGCTTATCCGTGTCTGTGCGCCGCTCTCTGAAGACCCAGGCTGCTTCGACTTTCAAACAGATGATGTCATCGCTGGGAAAAGAGCAACTAGGGGGAGTATTGTGTTCAGATCTCACACATCCCCCCAGATCCCCCTCCCCACCAAACACACACACGCACACACACACACACACACACAGCAGCCCAATCTATTTCAGCATCATAAACTGCACAGCAATATCTCTATTACTGGATTAAGCCTTGCAGTAAAAATAATGCTTAAACTCTTAATTTAGTACATTTTTTAAAAAAAAATCAAATATAGGTTATATATATATATATATATATATATATATATATATATATATATATATATATATATGTGTGTGTGTGTGTGTGTGTGTGTCATTTTATTTATGACGATGCACTGTTTGTCCCAAACTACATTGGAAAAAATGAAATATACATATATACATATACCTCATTCATTAGATTAGTCCAATCTTGGTCTAATTCAGGGGCTAAAATCCGAATCTGGCAACTCTACGCTTACACACTTTCCCAAAAATCAACACCATGTGTGTGCAATAATTACATGATCACTGGCAGGGCATCATTTTAACAATCTGTCAAGCGTGTGATTTACAACGCACCAAACAAGGTTGCCACGTTTTTAGTTCCTATTCCATTCCTATTTACCTTTAGACTATATCTACATCTATATCTGAATGCTACATTGCACATTATACAGTATATGAATTACAAATGGTAAGAAAAAAAGCAATCCTCTGTGAATGTAAAAAAATAATAATAAATAATAAATTTTAAAAAGAGAGAGAAGAAGAAGTAGAAGAAGAAGGAAGAAACCATTAAAAATACAATCTGGCAACCCGGTCCCGTTTAGTGCGTCAAAGTGCTGCGCGCCAAAGCCTGCGAGTAAATCCTTTTTTTCCTTTATTTGGTCTGGAGTGAGAGGGGTGGAAGTGTTGGGGAGTGTGTGTGCGTGTGTGTGTGTGTGTGTAACTTTGTGCTCTAAAACGGGGGAAACCCTGACAGACAAGCTAAATTTCTCCCACAGCTTGTTTGGTTCAGTGTGTATCAGATGGCCAGAGGGAAGCTCTGAAGTAAATACAGAACCTTATATGCGTAAAATGTAAACAATTTGATAGAAAAATAAAAATGCATGGTTAGTATGAAGTGCGAGAAGAGTGTGTGAGTGTGCCAGCTGTCTCCAGAGCAGCGGCAGCACATACACTGGGATAACAGAACTTGTTTAAAAGTTTTCATTTGGATATATGTAACACATAACAAGAATTGAGCATGCACGAGCTGTGACGCGCCATGCACTCACTTTGTGCATTGCAAGAACTGTTACTGAGCAGCACGTTGAGACTTCGTGCGTAAAATCTGGGGTGCACCCTTGTATGTTTTAGATTACGCACCGTCATATCTCTGATGATTTTACTTACAGAAGCTGATCATATCATACAATTCATACACACAATGCACGTTTCCACGCCATATCTGCATGGGTGACGTGCGCTTTTACGCACAGAGAAACTTCAAACTTTGATTGATTTGAGATCAGATCAAGTCATCCTAAACGAAAAGAAAACGAGAGAGAGAGAGAGAGAGAGAGAGAGAGAGAGAGAGAGAGAGAGAGATCCCAGCTGAAGTCTTTCCGCGCTGCAATTCATTCATTGTGGTGAAAATAAATCACGTCACGTACCTGCAATCACAGCAGGGGAGCGCTGTCCTCCTTCGGGCTTCACCCACATCCCCAGCGTAAAGTTTCCCCTCGGGATTTCCTCCGCCGGTCTGAGGCGCAGCTGGTCTCCGCGTCCTGTAAAGTAAACAGCGTGGCCGTGCGCGGAAGATGCGGCGGAGACAGACCCGTCCTCGCTCTCGTCGGCCGCGGAGGCGCGCCGGCGCTGGCGGGGCAGACGCCGCTCGAGCCCCGGCACGGAACGCTTGCCGCGTGGAAGGCGGGTGGCGCACGCGCCCGGCACGCTCGCCCGAGCCTCCCGGAGCTTCACGAGCTCGCGCTTGGACCGGCCTTTCCTCCACACGGGGCCGCACTCCGACCCGACGCACAGGATTAGGATAACGAGGCAAGGGAGCCACGGCAGGAAAGTCCACACTTTCATAATGTTTTTGTTACTTTGCTTTTATCCAAAAAAAAAAAAAAAAAAAAGGGAAAAAAGAAAAAAAGATTTGGAAACGTGCAAGGACGCACGCAAGTTCTAGATTTTCCTCTCAGCAGCTGTCAAGGCGAAGATCCGAGTCCGAGCTGAACAAACCCAAGCACCGGCTCTTATTATTAGTCTGTATAAACCGCCACCATGCTCCTCATGCTTACCAAAGTGAGTCTTCTGTTCGGATCGGAGCTCGCCAGCGCGCTCGGCAGTGCGTTCATTTCTGTGCTCTACGTTGCCTTTTGAACGGATCTGGGATCCAAAGGGAGGGAGGGGGGGTGACTAATAAGTAATCAATCAGAGTTGAGATCGGAATCGGAATCAAGCCCCCCTCATCTCATCTCATCTCATCTCCCACTGAATTTATCTCCAGCAGCCTGTGCGCCTGTGCGCTCTTTATCCCACTCACAACACGATGTCAGAAATGCCACACGCGTGCAAAAAGCGCGTCAGAAAGTCGAGAGCTTGCATATTGGGAATAAAAGTCCTAAAAGTTGCATTTGGGCTTGAAAGTTGCGATGCGCCGAGCGGATGAGGTCAGGGCGCGTGCAGCGGTTCAGGAGTATCGCGGGATCCTCACTGGGGCTTTCGGGTGCAGAGAGACAGACAGACAGACTGACAGACAGACAGACTGACTGAGAGACCGACTGACAGACATGCAGAAAGGAAGGGCAGGTTGCGTTGCGTAGCGCGCGATGCTTTGCTTTGCTTTGAAGAGTGAGGAGTTTCTGCTTTTCAGTCCTTCCTCCTCTTGTGTGTTGAACGGGGGAGGGGGGGGGGGGGGGGGGGGGGGGGGGGGGGGGGGGGGGGGGGGGTTGGTTGTCGACTCGCACAGGTAAAAAACAGGGAAGGCAGGAGCACTTTTCCCCTGCCTCCTGAACCGCTCAGGGGGAAGTGTGCATGCGCGTGTATCCCTCTAGTGGCTATTATTTGCACATTTCACTCCTGTGCTCTTGGAGCGCATGGGAAGTTCAGGGCCGAAGCGAGACGACAAATAAACCAAACAAGTGATTTGGGCCACCAAGGAACAGAGGCAAAGCTGAGAATGTTTGCAAGTAAAGCTCATTTGCATCACCTTTATTAACAGACGAAGGTTTACTTTTTACTAGCATATGATCCTAAGCAATTTCTTTTAGAAAGGCCTCAGAATTCAAAAACACCCCAAGAAAGTTTTTATATGCCAATGATTGTGAGTGATATGTGAAAAACATTTCATGTTTTACCCTGAAACTGCACATGAACTCAAACACTTCATGTGATAAATAGGCCTACATACATGTGAACAATTAACATGCGAAAATAAATGACTAATGTGTAAAAAAAAAAAAAAAAAAAAAAAAAAAAAAAAAAAAAATAAAAAAAAAAAAAAAAAAAAAAAAAAAAAAAAAAAAAAAAAAAAAAAAAAAAAAAAAAAAAAAAAAAAAAAAAAAAAAAAAAAAAAAAAAAAAAAAAAAAAAAAAAAAAAAAAAAAAAAAAAAAAAAAAAACGTAAAATTAAACGAATCATGTGTAAACAAACAAACAAAAAAAATATAAATAAATAAAGTTAAAAATCACATACGGGAAAAAAGGAACCACGTGTAAAAAGAATCACGTGAAAAAATGAAGTGTGTAAAAAACGTAAAAATAAATGTCATTTGTAAATCATCATCATCATCATGTGGAAAAAATCATGTAAAAAAATCACGTGAAAATAAATGAATCACGTGTAAAAAAAAAAAATCACATGTGAAAAATAAATAAATGAATCGTGTAAAAAAAATACATGTGAATATAAATAAATAAATTATTTCTAAAAAAAAAATCAAATGGGAAAAAATAAATAAATCATACATGTAAAAATCCCACGTGAAAATAAATTATAAAAAAAGAAATCATGTATTTTTTAAAGTGAATTTTATGTCTCTGAGGAACTGGTCTGCACAGCACCTTGAAACATCAATAAACTTTCAGGAGATTTCAGGAAATCATGCTGCATCACTGAAACTCCCACCATATTGTACTTGGATTATATTTTATTCTAATGGATTTCATGCATTCTCATGCCATCTCTTACCTGCACACCACTTCCTATAACAATAAAGAGCAATAAAAAAGGAATTTACTGATCCTTGCTGATGCAAAAGCTCACTTCCTCTGCACCCGGAGCCGTTTCCCCCTCTGCAGGGCCAGTCCCGTGTGCTCCATATGGAGGGAGATAATGTGAGGAATGTGACAGCATCTTTTCTTTTCCGCTTGTTTGGTGTAAACGAACAGCAGAGGATTGTCGCTTGTCATAAAACCTCCCTGTTAAATATTTGTTCCGGGGCTGGCTTTGTCACGTCGCAGTGGCGAGTCCACATATTTCCTTTTGTACTTCATTCCTCGGATTTGCGGATGTGGTCTTAAGAGTCTTGGGTCTTAAGCATGAGATCACTACTTTCCAGGTTTGGTTCCTGAGTGGGCCTTTTTTGAGGAAACATGAAAAAAAAAATCAAATGTAGTTTTATCATTTTTCCAAATACATTCCCAAAACTTTACATTTGGTTAACATTATCAATTTCCATAATTGTCCCAATCCAGGGTGTATTCCCACCTCACGTCCAGTGTTCCCGGGATAGACTCCAGAACCACTGCAACCCTGACCAGGATAAAGTGCTCACTTAAGATGAATGACTGAATGAATGGATTTACATCTAATTTTGAAAAATAGCAGTAAGAGTCTGTATTTATAAACTGAAACTACACGTCATCCACAAAAATTCCCGTTTCCCAGTATATTCTGTTTGGAAACCACCAAACATGCCTTGGCTCATTGTCTACATTCAGACTGGGTATATAAAAAAAAACCTGTATCTTTTTTCATCCAAGCTATTTCTTAAAGTAAATGACTAAAGCCGCCTTTACACTGTACGATATTTCTGCCGATTTTGCTGTCGCAAAGGATCACACATCGTAAAGGATAATCTTTGGTCATGAGTTGAGATCGGTGGTCTCAGAACGTATAATGTGACATGATCACCAGTGGCTGATTTAGTGCAACTCTGACCAAAGTTCTGGCAGTGTCAGAATATTTTGCTTAAAATCTCAGTGTGAGCACTGCTCTGACACTCGTCTATAATCTACCAATAGGAGGAGGGCATAGGATTACACTAAACTCACAGGACAGCTACAAACACAGTAGTGGCGAAAACATAAACAAAACATATTGGATGTAAAAGAAGAGCAGTTTGTTGAATTGTGGCAGCAGACAGAACGTCACTATAATGTCAGAACAGAAAAGGACATGACATGGAAAGAAATAGAGGATGAATTACAGCTTCCAGGTGTGTAGCTAGCTAATTAGCATCCAAACACTGTTCATAGCGTTTATTTACTATTATGACAACGTGAAACTAATTTTATACTTTCCAGTTGAAGAGCCACAAACCTGTGCTGTGTCGCTGAGCACCCAGTACGGCAGAATGTAGTAGCTATCTTCATCGTTTACTCTGACATGAAGAACACGTGTTATCTCACTGGCTGTTACAGAATTCTTATTGTGATCATCTCATACAGTGTGACAAGTAACAATCGTAAAAGACCGCTGGAATCACACAGCGTAAAACGGCTTAACTGAGTGAATGTAGCTGGAGGTTAATCTGGTTAAGGCTCTGCTTAATGTCTGGTAGCAAAAACTCCCAAACCAAACAGCAAATTAGTTACAGTATCAGTCACAAACAAACACCCACCAATTTGGTCTGTCTGCACCTACAGTTAATCCTAAATCTTGTCTTTAAGAGTTTATACCTAAGCTTTGCCCATAAGCCTAAAATTCCAAAATCTAAAAAAAAAACTTGGTCATTATTTTCTTATTAAGACCTAGAACCTGTCAGATGTTTAAAATTGAGTTAAATTGTCTCTGTACTTAATTGGTCTTCAGTTGTCTCTCTGGGGTAAAGTAAATTTCTATTTCTAACAAAATGTTTCCCTAACAGAAAGAGTCCAAATACAACATTTCTGGAAGATAAGAACCCTTAATTACCCCCCTTAATTAACCCTCTAGGAGAAACCTTAAAGGTCTAATGTAGAACCCTACAACAAAGAGTTTTCCCATAAGAAAGGGCTCCAAGTACAACCCTTTTGTTTGGAAACTAAGATTTCTTAATTATCCAGTGAACCCTTTTCTTCAGTATGTATTAATGGGGTAAGGGTGTAGAACAAACTCCAAATTATTGGTAATTATTTAATCTTTTCTAATTTAATCTCTAGAACCTGTCAGGAGTTTAACATTTAGCTATCTTGGAATTAGGTACATTCTTGGGAAAAAAAAAGGTTCTTAAATGGTTCTTTAAGGATTCAATAGAAAATTAAAAGCGTTCTTTAAGTAATCCCTTAAGTGTTCTTCAGATGTCCCTCAGAAGCAACCCTTCAAGGTTCTACACAAAACCCTACAATGAAGTGTTTTCATATCAGAAAGGGTTCTAAGTAGAATTTATGAACTTGAAATTTAGCTAAACTGGTCTTGCTACTTGGTAAACTGTTAGAAAAAGGGTTCTTGAAGGGTTCTTTGGGGGTTCAGTGGACAGCTAAGGCATTTAGCCTCCTAAATGGGTTCTGCTTGAAATCATTTCTGATAAAGAAACACTTTTTTGTAGGTTCTACATAAAATGTGTATGAGTTCTCCCAGAGAGAAGAGTGTAGCTAAACAACCAGAATTACTGGAAGTCATGCAAATAATAACATAGCCATTTATTACAACGCAGCTTTGAGCAAGTCAGAGGTGACAGTGGCAAAGAAAACAACTGAGATGACATGAGAAAGAACCCTTGAGATGGAACCAGTCTCAAAATGGATCCCATCATCTTCTAGATGAGATAGACCTTTGTTAGCAACATTAGCCTCGTAGCTCCGATGTAAAACATAATTAAGCAAACCTGAATGTCTTGGCTGATTGACAACACTCAGGGGGAGTGGAAAATTTTTTGCAAATTAAAATTTTCCCTGAACCATATCTTCAAACTCAAAAGACCTGGGGAGCAAGTATGTGTTTGGTCAGATGCCAAACTGCGCTTGATAAATTCTGGTCTTTACATCTCTAATGGTGTAATTACACCAGCGCTGATGAAGCTGTTTCTTGATGCCAAATTGCGCTCTGTGGTGGGCGTCGGTGTTAAATTTCCTGTGAGGGCCAGACAACATTTGTGGCTACTTCAGCAGACTGGGTTGTTATTAATGTGCAAGTTTTCCTTTTTTATTTATTTTAAATATCGTAAAACACACTGAGGTCAAGCACTCAAAATAAGAAGCATTGCCTTCATCTTAGTGTAATATAATCATTCAATTTTACTCTATATTTATATCATGCTTTTATCTAAAAGCTTTGGGTTTTCAACAATTCTGAATGAACCTGAGGTACGTCAAACGTAAGAATGAGTAGTAATCAGTATTATAGGCATTAAACTTCCAAACAGTTTTATATAAAACACATTATTTATCACAATTTATTACTAGAGATTTTGTACTGGAACCTTAAGCTAATGTTTCTAAGAAGTAAGGGAGGCTTATGGATACCAGATCAGCACTGTATAATAATCACACATTCTCCTTAAACCATAGGTTTGTGCATGCTTTTGTATTCTCGATTCTGATTGGTCAAAAGTTGTTGATTGTTTTTCTATAACCCTGACAGTAGTGCAGCTACAAATCATCATTTGCAGTGTTTTGGGTGTTAACGTAGTTTCTGTTCAATTTGTTTATTCATCCAAACAACAAATAACGGTGGAACAAACTGTCTACTCTCGAACCAAGAGTGTGTTTATAAACTAGATTACGTTCGTGTTTGCGAATTACAGCTTCTGTTGCTAGTATATGCAGCTAACTTGCTAGTTAGCTAGTCTTCAGTAGCTAGATATCTATCTACCTATCTACAGTATATTATTTAGCTAACCTTAGTCTAGTTGTGTTAAAAAATAGCAGATAACAGAAATTTAACAAGACCCATTTTTAGTTCTATCTTTTGGTAAGCAGTTAAACTAGCAAGAAATAAACAGGAAATAAATCTCAAAAAGTTATGACATATGATGACAACCAAAGGACATAATTGAACTCAATCTCATTTTCAGCTAAAATGTTAACCAATGAGACACATACTGTACATTCAAATAAGGCTTCTATATGATTCAGTAGAAATTGTTTTTGTTTAGCAAAAGAAAACGTCTTCTTCACCTTTTCTCCTCATCCTAAAAGTATGTAATTATCTGAAAAACTTTCAGCCGAGAGTGTTCGTTTGTAAATGGTTGAGATTATATTCTCGAGAGCTCTAATGATCTTTCTCCGTGTTTGCTTTTTCGACATTTGCTCATTGCCTGTTGGCCGGAACAGTGTTGAACATGCAAGGAATGCTGTGTGTGGTCACGCCGTCTGTCACTCATCTACAGCGACCGCTTAAGCGTATATGTTCAACAGCTCCACTGTGTGTCAACATCTTCCCTGTTTACACATTTACCATGTGTTTTTCTTCCTTTCTTCTTTTTTCCCTCTCATTCTTTCTGAGTCTTTTTCCCACAGAAAATCTTCTTCAAAAACCATGACGGCTTTTACATTTCATCTGCTCCAGAGTGACAGATTAACTTGATGGATTAATGGATTATATATGTCCTTGTTATGTGTTTTACGCTCTTCGACTCAGGGATCATAGATCATCCCATGAAGTGATGCTAGAAGGATAATCCTTGTGAAAAGTAAGATCTGCTTGAGAGCTGTGTGTAATAGTCTGTAGATCCTGGATATTTTCCTTTACTAGAATGTGCCCTTTATGGGAATGGTTTGAAGAAAATTCAAATTTTTCCCCTTGCACCAAATGTAGCCAATTTACCAAGATGCTTTGTTGCCAACATGTGTTTCTGTAGGTTTGCACTGAGACTAATGGAGACCAAGTCTTTATAGACTTACTACTAAGGATATAGTTAAGTTATATGATTCATTTTATTTATTAAAAAAAAAAAAGTCCCAAGTAAAAACAGAAAAGTCCTGAGGCAAATACCACATAAAGACAGACAATTCCCAAGGCAGTTCCCAAATAAAGAGAGACAAGTCTCCAGACAAGTCACAATTAAGGACAGACAAGTCGCAATTAAAGACAGACAAGAACCAAGACAAGTCTAGAGGCATGTCCCAAGACAAGTCCCAAGTCCCAAGACAAGTGGTTGGTCAGGTCCTAAGTAAAGACAAACAAGATCCAGATCAAGTCATATCCCAAGACTAAGTAAGACAGACAAGTCCCAAAAGTCCCAAGTAAAGACATACAAGTGGCTGGTCAGATCTTAAGTAAAGACAACAAGAACTGAGTCAAGTCATAAGTAAAGACAGACAAATCCAGAGACATGGATCAAGGCAGACAAGATCCTAGATCCAAGTCTCAATTAGTCAGACAAGACCAAAGACAAGTCCTGAGACAACTACTAAGTAAAGATAGACAAGTTCCAAGGAAGGAGACACTTCCCAGGTACAGACATACAAGTCTTTTTGCAAGTCCCAGACAAGTCCAGAGACAAAATCCAACTAAAGAAAGACGAGACCCATTACAAGTCCCAAAAAAGACAGAGAAGAACCAAGACAAGTTGCAAGAGGCAAGTCCCATCAAAAGACAGGCAATTCCCAAGACAAGTACCAAGTAAAGACAGAAAAAGTCCCCAGACAAGTCCTAGGTAAAGACAGACAAGTCCCAAGACATGTGCCAACTAAAGACAGACTAGACCCGAGACAGACAAGTCCCCAAAAAAGAGACAGATCACAAGTAAAGGCATACAAGTGGCTGTTCATGTCTCAAGTAAGGAGAAACAAGAACCGAGTCAAGTCGCAAAGGCAAAGAAGTGACCCAAGACATGTCCTAGGTACAGACAATTCTCAAGACAAATCCCAATTCAAGACAGACAAGTCCCATGATAAAGTAAAGATATGCAAATCTTAAGACAAGTCCCAAGATCAAAGTTATAAAGTTATAAACAAGTCACAATGAGATAATTCCATTTTAAAATTTAACGCCACAAATAAATTGTAGTGTGTTACATTTAAATAAATAATGATTGCTTGTTTGCATTTAACGCACACTGCCATTTTAACTCCACCATTCGACATCAGGTGTGTTTATGTTGCCGACTTGTAATTCTGACCATTAGGTGACATTTTTATTTCACATTCTTTTTACAGTTACACATGCTGTTGACTGTAAACTTGATGTTGACAGGCTTAGTATAGTGTAGTAAATATTGTTTCCTTGTATTAATAAAAAAATTCGTAGAATCAACTTTGAGAAAACAATTTAGCAAAATTGTATTAGTTTCCAATAGCTGATGAAATAAAACAGTTCTTAGTAACAGACTCTGACCCTACTGTTTATAACAGATGTTATTTAATTATATTATATACTTATAATGGTGTTATAATAGAACATGGAACTAAGCAATAAAAACAGCAATTAGCACCACAATAGATGCAGTTTAACACCGGTTTTAACTGATTCTTGCCGCGTCCATATGGAGGTGATTAGTGGTCTCATTAGTCGACTCATGTCGAGTACTGTCACGATGACGTGCCTCCATAAAAACAAAGACTTGCTGACAAGTTAGCAAGGCTGAGACACCGGATCCATGACTGAAGTGTAGTAATGTGCTGACAATTCAACTAATCACTTCACTCCAGTCTGCTACATTGTCTATGTGAAATAGGAATTCATGAACAATGTATGTCGCAAAAGATATTTGTCGCAAATTATGCGCATCCTTCAGTCGAAGGCGGAGAGCGTGGGGACAAAATTAAAACTTTGTCTGAATTAAGACTGAATATGTGTGAGTGTGAGAAAGAGGCCATAAAAAGACCCAGACGTCACATGTTTAAAGCAATAAAACTCTCAATTAAGTCCAATTACAGCACGTTCAGTCTGCATTGTGACTCACCGCCATCGACACTCACGTTAGGTGAGAGGGTCATGACCGTGATCTCATATCTGCCACATACTCTGCACTGCAACGATTTGCATTTTGTAGTTAGATGTATGACAATTTGGTGAATTTCTGTTCAAAAACATGAGCAGTGTATGCCACTTGACTCTATATAGTTGTTCATTGTGGCAACACACTACACTACAACTACCTTGCACTTGTTTTTGGTCATTCGGTGGAAACTTGTCCTCATCTCACTGTCAGCTCCTTGGATTGGATTTCTGCCTCAGTTGGAAGTCGCTTTCAATAAAAGTGGCACATTAATAAATGTAAATGTAATCATCAGACACTTACTTTTGCACCCACTGTGCCATCAAACCTATGTTCATAGAAATGGCATGGAAATCATTCATTTGCATCAGACTAATGAGGTCTAGAGCTGCAGAATAATTAGACTTTATGAACAGCATTAGCTGATGAAAACAGGGCATGCTTTTTTTTTTTGTTCTTGTTAAAATCGCTCATGCTTGACGATCTGCATTTACTCATTTAGTAGATGATGTTTTTCAAAGAGCTTTATAAATGATACAGAATATATTGGCTCTCTGACAGCCCTAGGATTTGAACCTACAGCCTTTCAATGACCAGCTCTTAACCTGAAAGGAATACTCTCTCATTTTGTAATCTGCATTATCTCATCCTTATGTACTGCAGTAATAGCCTATTGGGAATCACACAAGAATTTCAACATGAGAAAAGAACAATAACAAAGCATTTAAGTCATTTTGAAATCACTTTTAATGAAAGTTGTTGAATTTCGTCAGTGAACACATTTTTGAGTCTTCGTGAAGATGCTTTCACAGACTGGACTGCTTTTTCAAAGGGAAGAATTTGTGCTTATCAACATAGTCATGAATATGACTAAACAATTGGAAGAGTGCAAGTACCTGGAACTACTTTTTACTCTGTTGTTCCAGTGTTGAAAGATTGAGTAAGTTTTGACTGTCTTTCACATCCTTTTTGTTTTGAATTTGCATCATACATTTACATATTCAAAACATACTGTATATCAATGGAAATCAACAACTGCCCTTAGATTTCCATTATAAGTGAATTTTAAGTAAATAGATTTTCTGTTATTTTTTTCAGTACAGGGAAACGTTGATATTTTTATCTAGATCTACTTTGCTGATACATTGCCTAGAGATTAGGCTGAAAGATATTGGATTTCTTTAAGTGGCTGAACCACCATAACACCACCATGTTACAGAGAAACCACAAAGTGCAAATTCCTCTGTCATGAAGATGTCAGAAAACTTGAAGTTACAAAGAGCTGACACTGGAGACTCCTTCCATAAATGTTAAATAAACGTCTCCTAACAGAAAACTTTAACAAGTATCTTTTTTTCCCTTCATTAAATAACGTTTAATTTTAGATGTAGATCCTGTGGATCTTCCACCATACTAGTGCCCTTGAATGAGCTGTTACTATAGAAACAGTGACATATTAGAACAAAGACATTAATATAAAGCTGTGAATTTGAATTACAGCTGGAACTATTGTCAGAGCTGCTGTTACAGATAATTAATCAACACCTTCTGATTTGAGAATTTAACAACAGTGTGGTATAAAGAAAGATAAAAAGCCTGTGAATTGTTGAAAAAAAAAAAAAAAAAAAAAAAAAGGTCTTGAATGCACAGGAGACAGAAACATTACACCACGTGGCAAAGCGCCAAAAAAATGATCCTGAGTAAAAAGTTTTCATCCAGACAGTCTCTCTTTCTCACACACACGCACACACACTTCCTCCTTTAAACTGAGGAGGCATAAAGGCTGCAAAAATCAAACCACACTGTAAATCAAGAAACTTTAATTAACATCAGCTTTCTTACTTCCTTAAGAGAGCTTCATTAGTATGTCATAAATAGATTTTTACGACGCATTCATTATAAATGCAGACGCCTGGCTCCTGATTTACTGCTTCAGCGATGGGCTTGTGAATTATTACGAAAACATAATTGATAAGTTATTTATGAACCAATAACTCCAGACCAACACTGTCTCCACGAACCGTGGGCCAAATCCAAGGACGTCGCAATGTGGATTACATTCCAACATTATTGCCCAAGGCCATAAACTGTTCGATCTTTGACAAAATCATTTCCTCTCTGACCTGCGATGGGGGAATAATTGAGATAACTTTCGCAGCACTCCTGCTTTTGAGCTTGTGAGCTGCCTGAAGGTGGTTGGACAGCGGCATCCTTTCTCTCTCCCTCTCTCGGTGTGTTAAAGAGATCATGCTGAGAGATTTTTGGCTGCCTCTTGCAGTCATGATGTCATTGTGCAAGGATCGCAGTTAAAAAGGGAAACAAGATGGAATGCAACAAAACATCAACTAAAAGATCAAATAAAGGTCTTTATACAACAGAAATGTTGAATTCTCAATTCTTATTGGTCAGATGGTGTCGATTAATTTATAAGAGCAGCTCTGAGTAGTTTTGGCTGTATTTTAAATCACAGGTTTATATTAATGTGTTCGTTCTAATGTGTTATCGTTTCTATTGTAACAACTTACACAGACTTGTATGGTTTGTATGTAAATTAATAAAATGAATGTATTTAATTGCTGATATGAAGTTTTCTAAAGGAGTCTCCAGTGTCAGTTGTAACTTTACGTTTTCCGACACGGGGAATCTTCAGGCAAGGAGTTTATGCTTTTTGTGGTTTTGCTGTAACACGACAAACTTCATAGCTGTTATAACCTACCTTGTTTCAAGGACATTCTACAACATCAAATGTAACTAAAAATGGATAAAAAAATACAAAGAATCATTCTTTTATTAATAAAAAAAGTGTTTAATTCCTTACGTAATGAATTTACTGAATACAATTAACAGGATTGATGGAGTCACAGGAAGCGTTCGAACAAAAATATATTTGCATAATTTTAATAGTGTAATATTTAATATTTTGCATAAAGTGTTCTTCTGGTTGACGGTTCTACTATTGTAAGCTCCAACACAGAACCTTTAAGGGTTTTCCCAGAGGTTCACCTAAAATAGGAACGCAGGAAGCAAAACATGAGTCTGTCCTGTGCTGCCCCCTAGTGTCCTTTTAGCAGCAATAGCAATGAGCTTCTCACAGTGCAGTTCTCTGAGTTACACGAATACTACGTGATTTTTTTTAAGCTATTTGGCAGATGTTATAGTAAAAATTGGCCTATAAGTGAAGCTGAATCCAATTCAAGCACAGAGCATACAACTGAGGAATTCAGAGCATTGTTCAAACAACTTTTGGTCAAACTAGCCTAGGAGCCAGGGACTAATTATTTATTTCTATTGTAACCACTTACACAGACTTGCCCTACCATGAGGCCCTGAAATGGATGAATGAATAAATGAAATAACAACAAAACACAGCAAAGTACCTACTTGAACAAAGAATCTGATGGTCACTAGCACAGTGACCAAATGGCCGAGTTACTAATGCCCCAAAATACATATTAAAAAAACTAAAATATAAACAAACAAACCAACCAATAATTAATAAATAAACAAATAAATACCTTAATTTGGAATTGGAAACAACAAATGTCCTTGAACAAAGAACCTTCCGGTCACGAGCACAGTACCCAGAAGTTACTGCTGCCCTAAAAAATAAAATAAAAGAAAAAAGATATTCATAAAAAAAGAACATAACTCTGGCAGTAAAATTTTATATAGATTTACGGTATTCCTGGCACCAAGGGCATCGTATGACAGAGATGTTTGAAATGGTGTGTCTTAGAGATCAACAGGACAAGGACATTAATCTTTACAATAAGGCTATAATGTACCAGCTAAATATTGTGGAGTTTCATAAAATAATTAGTTCATAGATAAGAGATAATGGCTTTGGCTCTCCAGTAAAGTGGTGTGCTGTTATAGGAAAATAATCAACGATGGGGTGGAGTTATGAACTGGAGTTACTGTTACCACCTCAAGTCCCTGTGTATGTTGTTAGCTGCTGTTGTTCAAAAATGAAGCAACACCTACAGACCAATCAGAATTGAGAATACAATAGTGCTGTGATATAATAATGATTAAAATATAATGCAGGAGTTTGATTATAACAACTGAGAATGAACACTGTGGTTACCAATTATCTAAATTTTTACAGAATATGGAATGGAGTAATTATTTGTGATCACCTTAAATAATCCCAATCAACATTAATAATTAATTGATTATATAATAATTGTAACTGCATATTAAAGACAAACGCATGACGGTCCCTCACATGCGTGCAGACGCACCACACACACACAAACACACACACACACACACACACAGCAATGCTCATTATAAATATCCAGGATTAGGACACAACAAAGACAGAAAAAGAAACTAAGACAAAATTCCTGTTTCAGTACGTTTTATTTTCACACAGTACATGATAGATTCTGAGGATGCTGCACAGCGCTTGGTGTACTACTGAGAATCAGTAATGAGTTAAAGTTCTATCATTAACCATATATATAGATATAAAAATAGTGCTGCTAAAAAAGTATAAATTAGACCTACTGTTCAAACAAGTCATACACAATCATAAAAAAACTACTAAAATAAAATGAAACGAACTAAAAAGCAACCATCTGTTTCTTTTTGCACGTAGCAGAAAGGAAAAAAATAGTGGGTCCCTAAAATAAGAGTACATTTGTTTTTATTTAAATATTGCAAATGTGAGTATGCTGATGAGAACAATCTGATACTTCCTTGGCAGTCTAAACAAATAACGTTCTTCCCTGGATGCATAAAAGCAGAAAATAAAACAGTACCGATTTCTGAATTCTGATGAACTCTATTATCAAAGTTGTGTATACAAAAGGAGGTAAGGAGCTTGGCCACTCCCACCAAAAGCAGGAGCTTAACGGCACCCTCTTGTGGCCATAAAAAAAATGAACAACAGGAATAAACATCATCCAGCTTGACTCTAGCTTTATGATCTTGGAGAAACTTTGTCCAAGCAACACATACAAACAAATAAACAAACATCCATGATGTCCGTACATCTTCAGAACAGCTCTACGCTTTGAAACTAGAGTGTACAAGGAAGTACAAGACAGAGAAATGATCAAGCCTGGCCATGACAAACAGTTGGGAAGGTTTTTTAATAAGCTCTTTGATTCCGTCCTTGAATTATCACTCAAAAAATTATAGAAACTAATTACACTATTTTCCATTTGGTTTTTAGAAATCCAGTGCATTAAAGACAGAATAATTAACTTTTAAAAATACGGAGGCTGCGTCCAGAACTAATGCAGCTGCCCTCTATTCAAAACCTATTCATACTGAACTGAAACAAGCTTCCTTGTTCCAACTGTTTGGCTTTTTAACACAATGGACATCCCAGAATGCAGATTCCTAAGACTTTATAAATGGCAAAAAAAAAAATAATAATAATACAAATCTATCCCTAAAGAAGCATGAGTGTGTTGATACACACAAATGTTGATACATACCATTTATAGTCCTCTTATATTCAATTAGCAATTACAATTAAGACTATATAAGGATGTTTAAACACCCTAGGCAGCCATATTGTGACGAAAAAGTGCCAGTTCTGTTTGTATTTGCATGGCGGTCTGGGAAAACCACTCAGATATTGTTGTGGCTGAGACCTAATGTCATGTTTTGACAAAATTCTTTTTGTTTGTTTTGCCTATAACATACTTTGATACCTTCAAGAAAAAAATATATTTAACCAAAACAACAATTTTTTTATTTAGTCTATTTTCTAACCATGCCTTTGTGTCTGCCTGCAAAGATCATGTTTATGAAACATGCTGGTAATAACAGTCTGCCTAAAAATGTCTAAAACCTGGCTAGCTAAATGTAATTTCCTCACACAGTGAATTTTACGCTTTGATCAAGTTGTTGGATAGACGTGTGCCGAAGCCATATGAACACAAGTCTAAACAATTCAGTTTGTAATCGGATACCGGCTGTTAAAGTGTCCATAATGCTCCTGCACCACAGTTGGAACGAAACCTTTAAAAGCAAATTTCTCTCTTTTCACTTTTGGTGGTATCCAAACTTTAAAATGCATACATGCAAAACAGAAACAAAACCTGTATTTTTTTTTTTTCTTCAAAACTATATATATAGTAAAAACATCAGAATTTCATCATATGCAGTGTTTTCCAGACCACCACACAAAGTCAGGACAAAAGAGTTTGTTTTAATGTAGTGTATTTACCTAAAGCAGTATCCAGTACAGTAGTTTCAGGTCTTGCTCAAGGGTCCAACCATTTTCCATGATCTACACTATGCACGCTTTAACAAAGGGTTCTTTAAGGGTTTTTTGGATGGGTAATAGTTACAGTTTTCCAAAATGGTTCTACTTGGATCCTATGTTTTAGGGTTCTACACAAAACCATTAAGGGTTTCTCCAAAAGGGAAAAAAAACGAAGAACCCATTATGATAGAATATTTTCCTCAAGCCATCTCTATATGTGAATATAGCTTCAGATGGTTTCAAATTGGCTTTGCATTGTTTGGATCGCGTACGTGCCGTGACTCCAAAAACGCACAGAATCTCCCATCTGAACTGTCCGAAATCAGGAAGGAAATTTAGTACAAGATGAACCATTTTGGAATTGTGTAGAAGGGTCATTTACATATTGGAGCTGTTTGGGCCAGTGCTGCAAAAATGATTACATGGTACATCTGCTTCTGAATATAAACTATTCTGTGTCCAACAACACAGTCTCACAGCCAAGATCATGTAGATGGTGATGATGAATTCATGTACATGATCTTCAGAGCAGGTTGCAGCTCTATAGGTTAGACCCTGCTGTGCTCGGAAGGGGGTTGAATGCACCAACTGCGACGAGAGTGATGCATTTAGAATAAAATTTGAATATTTGATTCCTCATGCATATGTAGATTCAAACTGTGCAATACACGACGTCTTCTATCAGTACAGACCATTAAAAATATGGATTTTAAGAAGCATATATTAAAAACACCAAATTATTTAGTCAAACAAGTGGAAGTGAGCACCCAGTGAAGAACTCTCATTTAGAAACACTGAAATAAGAAATGCACATAGGTTACCTGAAATCATTTTCAAGACCTGATAACTAAGAGGTCATTTGTACAGCAAGAAAAGCAAAGTAGAGTAATGCTCTTTTGGCAGCTCAGGGGAAAAAAATGGACAATTCAGGCAGGAAAAAGATAACAGGGACAAACAGTCTAGCAGTCTAAGTGGGGAAAAAAAGGAAACCAATTGAAAAAGAAAAAGGAAAAAATAAAATGATGCATACAGTGTGTCCATGTTTTGGTTTAGATGATTCAAGCATTGACAACAAAAGTTTATATCCACGTTTTAGGGCTTATCTTTTTCGCTGTTAGGTTACCAAGGGCAGTAGAAAGTTGAGGTTTGAGGTGTGTGTAGGTGATATCTGCTCGATAACGTATTGCTCCACAGCAGTCGTCCACAAAAAGAACTCCTTAACTGCACGTCGTTCATAGACGTTGATCCAGAAATAGGTTTTCGCTCCAGAATAAGAGTTCTAACCAATGACGTAAAGAAGCTACAAAGTAAACCTAGACCAGCGCCTAGATACTAAATACTTTAGTGTGTCTTTCACAAAGAGTCAGTAGTGCTGGCTGGTGGCCTTGCTCTACCTCAGGCAAAATTGCACTTGAGGAAGACGAGTTTGTTCATTTCCTCAGCTGTGACCTCCCGCTTCCTCTTTAGGGCGAAGGTCTGCTCGCAGATGCTGACGCATTCGCTGCGGACACCCATGGCGGGCACTGCCAGGAGCCACAAAGCCAACCGGGACAACTTGGGATATCTGTCCATGACGGAGCTCCAGTACTGGAAGAGATCCCCTGTGGCTTGGAAGAGCGGTTCACCCAGGTACTGGAACAGTTCCTTCCGGACCTGTGGATCCTCGGCAGCGCAAGATGGCCTGTCTATCCCGCAACCCATACGTCCTCGCTTGGGACCGGCTGGACCGTCGCTGTCCCTCTCATCTCCTGAGATCCCAGATGGGCCTCCGCTCGCTGGTTCCTTCATGCTAGCAGCCATGTCACACACCCTGGAAATAATCTCCTCATGCTGGTATCCAGGGACTGGTCGGAGCTTGAGCTGTGGGTCCAGGATCATAGCCACTTGGTGGACTCGCTCAACCTTGAAGTTTTCCTTTAGTGCTTCCAGGAAGTAGTGGCAGAGCTTGCTGCCAGCACCTGCCTCTCCAGCCTTGGAGGTAAAAAGCTTCTCCAGGCGAAGGTAGGAGGGCAGCACCTGCTGAAGGGTGGGCCAACGATCACCCCCCAGCTCCTGAGCTGCCTGGCGCAATGGTGCCAGCAGGGAGGCTAGTGTGCTGAGAAGGTGCTTGTTGAGGCCTTGTAGAAGTGGTGCTGTGCTTTTGCAGCGGCCATACACTTCACATATGGCCTCAAAGTTCTCATGGACCTTGAGCAATGCCTCAGCAGTCAAATCCCAGCAAGGTGGCGGTGGAGACTCATCTGTGGCCTTGCTGTCTCGATTAAAGCTACTACTTCCAGCAATGTCGCGGCATGTTGCCAGAAGTTCTCCAAGTTCATGCAGGCCCCGGGCCTGAAGGCTACGTCGCCCAAGAACGGCCTGAATAGTGGCTGACAGAGAGCATCCCGCACACCGCAAGCTAAGGCTAGACCTGCCGCAACTAGGTAACAGTGACAAACGTGGCTCTGTGACATAGACTGTGCGAATTTCTGACATGACGAATTCAGAAAGGACGTTCTGGACCCAGTGATGGACATGCTCTGGACCCTCCCTTATAGAAGCCTCTTTAATTCCTAGCACATAACGTCGAAGCCGGACCCCCTCGACCTGATACGCCGTTAGCACATAGCAGGAATCAGGCCCAATAGTCTGTGAATGGCAGGTCACAGCAATGCCTAAGGAGGAGTTTGATCCGAGCGCACAGGTCACTTTCACTTTGACCTGGTTGTACATGCGGGGAAGCTGCTTCAGGGCTAAAGTGCTCATGTCTCCAAGAGCATCGCGGATGGAATAAGCACCATGGCGGGAGCCTGTGTCCACTAGAGTTTGGGCCAGCTTGAGGAAGTCCTTGCTGCTGAGTACACCAAGTAGACCCAAATCGGTACACATCATGCGCAACAAGCGCTCAGCCACCTGCTGCCGCTCCTTCTCCGGAAGCAATCTGTTCTCTGCAATAAAACACAGAAAAAGAGGCAACAAGTTAAAAGAAAGTTCTGTTTGGACAGATCAATTCTTGTGACAAGCCCAATGTTTATTTTTCCAGGGAGGGGAAAAAAAGTAAAGGGTTTATGTAAAGCCCTTGACGATATCTGATCCTTTCCATTTTGATTTGGCTCGCATTCCTAAATCCACACAGTCGTTTCAGCAAAGGATTGTGTGTCATGTCCTAACACACATTTCATGCCCCAACACACTAGTTTCGATCAGTTTATAACTGTCTGGAGTATTATGGTATTATTTCTAGGTTTGAGAAAAATGAGAAAGCGATAATGCACTTGCCAGGTGCTTTTGAAACTAACACAGTAAGACAAAATTAGTGTTTGTGGGGATATTATTATTCCCACTAGATGCTAAAAATCCAAATCCTATAATGCTATTACTCTGTGAATATGAGTAGATATTTTAACTGGCACAAAAAATCAAATGGACTGAATGACTTATTTTTTTTGATGCCTAGAATAGTTTTTTAGGCCACAACACACCAACCCAGTGCTGAATAAGTAGCAATAACCACGTTCAACTGTGGTATGTGCAACCTTTTACAGAAGATAGCAAGCAATTTGAGGTGAAGACAATAACAAACCCTATGGATACAAGTACCAGCACCTATAGTGAAATACTACTTATGACAATTTGTTCCTAGTTTCTGGGCAGCATGATGGTACAGCCATCTGTTCTCTCTGTGTGCATTTGAGTTTACTCTGGGTTGTCCAGTTTCCTTCCACATCCAAAAAACCTGGCTATGCTAAATTGATCCAAGGTGTGAATCAGCGTGTCCATGGTGCCCTATAATGGACTGGTATTCTCAATTCATGCCCAGCATTCCAGGGATAGGCTCCAAACCCAGCGACTCTGACCAGGATAAAGCACTTCTTGAAGATGAACAAATGAAATAATGGTCCGAGTTACAAATCTGATGCCACTGTAAATCTGTTTGAAGAATCTCTGCCTATTCTTGCTAAAATAAAGCCAGTTAACGTTAAGAAGTGTTGAGTGGGTGAAAGATGAGATACAGTGTGAGTTCCCTTTTGAGTGTCTATTGCTTGCTTGGCTTATTTCCATTTTTCCATTTCTCTTCTCCTTGTTTTGCTTGTTTCTCTTTCTCTTCTCCTACAGTGGTGACTCGCTACACTGAAAATCACCATTAGCCTATGATGCCAATTCAGCATGCTCAATCACCAGAACTGGTGCTAAATCATCCAAGACACACTATAAAAACAAGTATGGCTACATTTGACAGCCTGGCGTGCACAGTGGTGCGCCAAAGCTTTTAAACTTTAGTAGGTTTTTTTTTTTGTTGTTGTTGTTTTTTTGTAAGGTCTACACTGGAAAACTAAGATTATCAGATATTAGTTTTGGTATTCAGTCATGATTTTTCTCTCTTATCAAAAGGTGTGGAATCTCAGTCCATGGTTTGATCTTGAAAACCTCCTCCTGCATTCACTGTCTCAACAGCTGTAGGACTGACTCGAGTGAAATAACATACTCTGTTATGAAATATCCCCGGACTCTCATAAAAGTTCAGCCTGAATAATTTTGGCAGCATAGTTAGTTCAGGGCTTACTATAGCTTAGCTGATAGGATTTAGTTTTATAATTGGATTGAATAGGACAAATTTTAAAAAATAAATTAATTAATTAAAAAAAAAAAAAAAAAAAAAAAAAAAAAAAAAAAAAAAAAAAAAAAAAAAAAAAAAAAAAAAAAGGAAGCCAAAAGCAAATTTTTAAGGTTGCAATCTAAACTGATAACATGGAAAAATGAGTTCAGGGACAAATAAGAGCTGTATGTTTGGCCCAGCATACTCAAACTGGGTGGACACAATTAGCTGAAAAACTAGTTTCATAAAAATGGTCCTGCGTATCTGAATCCTTATTAAATATTTTCACATTTTCTCTAGAGGTTCATGAAGTTTGAAGTGAAATCTCAAACTGAGTACTGCGATTTTAATCCAGATTCTTTAGATGGATTCTTTTTTTTTTTTTTTTTTAATTATTATTACTTGAATGTTACACTATGTAAGAAATGTTTTTTTGGTCCTGGGTAGTGTTATTTCCTAATTGCTTATACCAAAACTTATACAAAGTATGGAAAATGGCTATTACTACCCTATGCTTTTGTGAACAGGATATTGGTATTTTGACAGTTTACCTATTTTCATTGAGAAAACAGGTCAATTTGTTCACATAAAGTTAGAAAAAATAGTTATATTTCAAAATATGTTTTTCTGACCTCAAAGAGGATTACAAAAGCATCGAGACATTGCTGGACGCCTTGAAGTATGATGAGTAATGCTGGGAGGTCATCAGAGACTCCAAAATGGTGGTATTCCTGATGGGTCTCCAAGGTGGTTTTTACAGGTTTCCGTTATCTTTGTCTTTGGGACAGCAGGGACACCAAGGCGCACTATTAAATGCAGGACCACATCGGACCGAGTTTGCTGTGGGGAGGAAAATCGTGAAGTGGGAGCCATTGGTTGATCCCCGGAAGGTGCTGGGGCCACCACTGCCCATCAAATTGGGCCTTATGAAACAAAATTTCACAGCTCTAGATAAGGAGTCAGCAGCCTTCAAATACCTTCAAGACTTCTTTCCTAAGCTGTCTGCGGCAAAAGTCAAAGCCTGTGTCTTCATCGGACCACAGATAAAGAAGATCCTGGAGTGCAAGGAATTCCCCAAGAAGCTCACTAGGAAGGAGCTTTGTCACAGTGATTCAGGACTTCCTGGGCAATCACAAAGGCAAAAACTATGTGGAGCTGGTTGAGACTCTGGTGAAGAACTACGGTACAGTGGGCTGCAGGAAGTTTCTCAAAGTCCATATCCTTGATGCTCATCATTACAAATTCAAGGAGAACATGTCAGTGTACTCGGAGGAGCAAGGCTAGAGCCTCCACCAGGATATACTGGACTTTGAATATCATTACCAAGGACAATACAACAAGAACATGATAGAAGACTACATTTGGGGGGCTGCTTTGAGAAAGTGATTTACAATATAATAGTCAATCTCCAAAAACTATTCACTTCTAATTCGTTTGTGGTCATTTTCGTATAACTCGAGTATAAATATATGGTCATTTTGATTCATATGTTGTTTTTTTTCCCTGACATTTTCTATACTTTTGAGGCATAAGCAATTAGAAAATAACACTTACTACTGAGGAACAAAAAAATTGTGTTACATAGTGTTTTACTAAAACATTATACCTGAAATAAATATAGAAAAATCTTCCAACGTTTATACACAACATTCATAACATTCAGGTATAAAACAATAAATGTTGATGACTAAAATTATAGACAAAAACATTTTTGACCAATGTATAGCTATATTCTTAACATCTTAACATACAAAATTTACACAATTCAGAACTTCTGTATGAATCCAAGTGATTTCAAATCTATTAAAAAAAAGTAAGGTGTCCATTGGAGTCTGGCACACAAAAAGATTTTTGTGTAGAAAGTTTGTTTTGGTACTGAGAATTTTCCTAAAAACAGCCTCAAAATGATTATTCTTAAGTGTGGACAGTGTGTATGAAAGTAAATTTACTGTAAATGCAGGAATTTTAGAAGAAAAGGTTTAAAATTAGACAACATCCAACAATCTATATTTATACTTTAGATATTGATGGGCATTAAATAGAGATGGACGAGACTATGATGGAGGATTTGTACTCACGGTATGAAGATGGGATGTGGTTCCTCTGGGCAGGCTGAGGCGATTTCCACGTCTGCTCCTGAGAAGGTGCAGGGGCTTGGCATGGTTTAGCCGAGTCCTCTTTAGTGTGATTCTCATTATCAGCTGTAACATCACAAATACCGCACATTATGCATTGCACGGCTTCATGGAAATGTTTGACTGTGAATACTGACATTTATTTATGTCAAACAGAGTGAGCAGTTCACTAGAATACATATATTAACCCCACAGCCAATTTTATTCTTTTCCACTCTTGAGAAAACACACGAATTTGGCTGGTATAGTGTGAAATAAATCATGTGAGTATTATTTAATACCACACAGACCATCCAAAGTAAAATGTCTGAATTACGCCCACATAATCACGTATTCATTATTTTGTTACATCTACAGACTCCAGTTAGTTTAGCATTACGAAACACTGGATGTAATACTCAAATCACTTTTAATTTCAATAAAATAATGAAATAATATGGGTTTTATAATTGTTTTCTGATACTCTATATACAACAAAGAGGAGTATTTCTGAAAATGCATTCCATTTTTCCAAATAAGTTAGTGAAAAGTCGAACATTCATCACACATCCACTTTATTCCACTGCCAAATTTTAGTTTGCAGTCTCAACAAAGTATTCCAAATATCCGGAATGTGAAGATAATCTGAGCCCTGAAATGCTCGTTTCTAAATTCTTGTTAGATGTATTACCCACTTATTTTGAATGAAGAAATACTTCATTCTGATTGGCCTCAGCAATATTATTCTGATTTATCCATCAGTTTGATTATTAAACAACTGAGTGCATCAGTTTGTAAAATGCTGAACTATTTCCAAAAAATTATTTAATAGCAAAAAAATACCATACAATAAGTCTGACATTTACGAAAAATGTGAAACTGTATTTAAAATAATGCACAGATATATAGATATTAGATCATATCATATTACAGATGACAAAATGCATTTTAAAAACATTTTATCAGATTACTTCGGCTACTGCACATGCGTGTTTATGAATAACTAACAGAGCAAAGCCTCCTGTTTCTGCACATACGACAGTATAACAATCTGATAGGCCAGACACCTTAAACCAGCAAGGTGATTGGCTCTTTTTACTGGAGGGGGCGGGTCTTATGTAATACAGTTGCCATGTTGAGTGCTACTTGCTGCCACATTTATATTTTATGCAGTGGTCGGTCTCTACTTAGACAGACTCTGCCTGTACATGAACCTAGCTTCAAATTCAGCTTTTAATCATTAATTGCTTTGATGTTTCATATACTTTGTCATTTGTTTCGGTATGTTCTCTAAATAACTCAGGAGCATGTATATAGAGATCACGTGACACTTTAATTACACACAGATCGACTAACAGGGGGTGAATACTTATGCAATAATTATGCAACAACTTGTGTTTTTTTAATTGCAAATTATACTGATTTATTCCCTCCATTTCGATATTATGGGCCATTTTGGGTAGTTTCATGATGTATGAAGTAGGGCTGAGCAATATGATGATGTAAATGTCAATATCTTGATAAATTATGTCAGATTTTTTTTTTAAATTCAGCACTACAGTTTTGACTGCAGTTGGTTTGCAAAACCATGCCTATATATCATGACACACGTACTGAGTATCGTTAAAAAAGCCTTCACATATCATGCATCATAAAAATGCCTACAAGTCACGTGGTACGAAATTCTTCTCATATCGTATATGCGTGCATTTCAGTTCACTGGTTGTAACACTTTAAAATGCAGAAAAGTTCAAGGGGAAGGTGTGGGGGGGGGGGGTCACTTATGCAAGCCACAGAGTTGTATCAGGTAAGTTGAGAGCTGGAAAAATGAGAAAATGTGCAGGGCGATGGACCAGGATTGAGAAACGCTGGTCTACAGTTCATCAGAAAACAAAACAAAAACGTCATGCTGAGAATTTATGATCATGTGGAAAGCACATATGAATTCCTGGAATAGGGGGGAAAAACTAAAGCAAATAAAAAATTAAAAAAAAAACCCTAGATAAATGACCACAGGTGAAAAATGAGTTGACGTCGGCCGTGACGAGCCATGCAATATGACACGCTTGTAGGAAATTCCTCTAGGCGATGTCATCCAGTTACAACATGCCACATTAGTGTCATATCACTCATTAGATAGTAAAAGTGCATGCAAAGGAGCTATATGAACATTTACAGTAAATAATCAGAGACGTCTATGAAAGAAAAGCTAGGATGTTGATCGTGTGCGAGCATGCCGAGGTGCTTGAGGAGGTGGGGGGGGCGCAGAGACTCACCGGCGTGTGACTGCATGTGCTCCATGAGGTTGTTGTAGAACTGGAACTGAATGCCACAGGATCCACATGTGTAGGCCTCTAAAAACACAAGGTCCACCGTGTCGCTCTTAGAACATAATGATGCTAATGCTAACACAGATGTAGGTCACTATCAGGCTGCTTTGTGCCAGGATAAAGATGGGTTTCAGCCATGCAATGATTCATCCATGGATAAGAGACGGGATTAATGACGTAATGAGGACGTAATTATCAACATGCTGAAGGAGAACAAAAATTCCAAAGTGCATACTTACTCTGCGATGTAGGGAAGGCGCTGGCCACCATGGGGCTTGTAGCATCTGCAGGGAAAATAGATTTTTAAATTTCACTGAATATATACACATAAGAATATAAGATTAATGAAAAAGGAGCAGAAATGCTGCCGAGCAACCCAATCAACCGTACTACTTTTTTTTTTATCTAGCAAGCATTACAGACATCTCTTTTTCCCACAGGAGGAATGATGCTAAATCTTTAACTCATTGTGTACGAAATCATCAGGAACACTGACTCGAGTGCTCTTCATGCTGCCGTGGCTGAACTAAAGACAGTGAGACTGAAATATGTGAGATTTCCTGCAAAAACATAAATAAAAAGTATTTATTTTATTTTACATGTGAAAAAAAGTCACTATGTAAAAAAAAATCATTTTATTTTCTACTATTTTCAGAGAATCAAATTTAAAAAAATCTTTTGCTTTTTGAAAATCTTAATATGATATGCTTTTTATTTTATTGAGGAAAAAAAATCTAGCTCAAACTACAAACTCAATATGCAACCAGCATGATTTTTTCAACCACCATGAGGCTCTCTGGAGAAAATGCTGACTTCAGTTCATTAAAACCTGCTGTCTAAGTTTGTCTTTATCCCACCTTCCAGGTAAAAAATTACATAACCAGAATTCAGTCAGCACTAAAGTCAGTTTTTAACAGTCATGTAACGTGAACAGTCACAAGGGAGATGGATGCTGACTCTGATTCACTAGAACTGACTCAGAGCTTCAGTTCTGCTTAGACAAAGGTAGAAAAGGAAAAAACAAAAAAGGCATTGTGGTTGACTAAAAAATGCTGGTTAGACTACGCCAGCGGCATTCACAAACAGGACACGGCTTACAATCCAAGTGGACTGCTGTTTAAAAAATGTCTGGAATTCATTTTAATTATAACCATAAGATAACAATATGATTAAGAAAATAAAATAAAAACATTTTCTTATCATTGAAAAAATTACAAAAATGCATTAAAATTCTTTCAATATGAGTTATTTATTTTTAAATTTATCATAAAAAAATAAATAAAAAATAGAACTGCATTAAAGAATTTGAATATATCCACTGGAGTTATTTGGTTACATATTTTTTCCCTTTGTCATAAATAGTGCTAAATAAAAACAAAAATAATGCACTAATATATAAAAAAATGCAAATGCAAATGCAGATGTATGGGTTCATTTCATCATACAAAATAAGAAGATAAATTGCACCAAATGTAAAAATATGCAAATGCAGTAATTTGGTTTATTTATTTTTTTGACTTGGTCATAAAAAATGCAAAATGAGAGTAAAATATGCTTTAAAAATGTAAACATCTACTGTAGTTATTTTTTTTGTCAAACAATGCAAAATAAAAATAAAAGTACTGCAATGATTTTTTTAAATATTAAAAAATCATGTGATTTCTTTTTTCACTGTCATACAAAATGCTAAATAAAAATAAAATTTAAAAAATGCATTACAATTTTTCTTCTATACAAATGCAAAAAGAAATCAAAATAAATATAAACATATCTAAGAAATATCTACTATCATTATTACAGTTACAAATAAATAAAAATGTAAACATTTTGTCATAAAAAGCAAAATAAAACTAATAAACAAATACATTAAAAAAAAATATATTATATATATCCAGATGCAGTTATTTGGTTTGATCAGAATTGTGGCACTCGGATATTACTCGGAAGGTAATCAAATATTGAAAATATCTATTTTACATTTTATATATATATATATATTTTTTTTTTTAAATAAATAAACTACAAAAGCCTCCCACACTAAATTTAATCAGAATGTGTACACCAGTGAGAGTGTGTGTGATTGTGAGTGCTTAATTTTCAGTCAGTAATAGAGGAAAACATTAAAGCACAACATGAACTCTGCTCGTGTCCTCGAGCATTTGTGTTTCAACACAACCCGAAATTATGGCGTGTCTGAAATTCCTGCTATTCCCGACATTTCACAACTCGATGCAGGGTGACTTACCGCTCGAGCTCTGGGAGCTGTTGGCGTCTCCGCGGCTCGGCTGCACTGAGGTTTTACCGTCAATTTTCAGAGCGAAAGAGCTTTCTGAGAGAAACAAAAACAACAAATCAAAACTAAAACAAAAAAAACCCACAGAAAAAAGATTTAGGCTTGTCAGTACACAAGAGCATGAGGAGAGCGTCTGAGATTTTGTCATCAGTGTCACTGGGCCAATGAGGAGTTCATCTTTCAATGCTGTATAAGCAAAACCTACCCAGAATGCACTGCAATTTGTCAATATCTGTTACAAAATAGCAAACTACTGAAGTAGTGAGTGAAGCAGTTTATCAAAGTAAAGAAGAACAAATTAGACTAATTATTTTACCACATGTGCAGTGTTTAAGTTCTTTTTTTTTTTTTTTAAATGTCATTAAAGTAAACCGGCTATGCCTATCATGTGACTGTCACTGTTTTGTACGCAAACAAGAATCATGTAGAACTCGACGCCAGCATTGTCAATGGGTCTAGTCGTTCTTTTTTTACTAATTCGTATGCCTGAATTACCCTTAAAATATACTTCTAATGCAAGCTTTTGAAGAAAAACTATTTCAGACACTTGACCTTGCTGTGACCTTGACCCTGTCTGGATCAGTTCCAAAACCTAATCAGTTCATCTGCTGGTTAGAATGATCATTCCATGTAAATCCAACAAACATTCAAACGCTCGTTATCAAGATGTCGAGCTAATGAGAAACTTGGACGGACGCATGGCTGGACAGACGGACTGGCAACCCGAAAACCATAAAAAGAGAAATAAAGTGTTCAGTAAATATTGGTTGAGGAGACTCTAGCAGCGTATACAGAAAAATAACGTCGCTATTTTTATACTGTGTGCCAACAGGAAATCATGTCACGTCTGTTTTTAGTTTTGCTCTTCCTGGCAACCACTTGGGTTTGAATGCCAAATATGTTCTTTTAGAAGCTGTATTATTATTATTATTATTATTATTATTATTATTATTATTATTATTATTTCCAATTTTTTTCTCATGCTTCCACACAAATAGATAGATGATAAACTGGATTCAGAGATCTGCTGCGCATGACAGGAGATGAATGATTTCCTCAGGTTTGATCAGGTTTTCAGTAGCTGTTTCTCATCTCTGTACTTTAGACTAATCACAGAGGAGCTAAAACTACGCGATTCATCAGCGACATCATCAAACATGCTTGAAAATATCAGAGCCTCTGTGAATCCTTACCATGAATGCTCAGCGAGGTCGTGATGCAGGTCCAGAGGTGAAGAATTTAAATTCATTAGCTAGCCAACAATACAGTAAAAATTAACCTGGACACAAAATCCGAGCTACTGATCTGTCCACCTCTGAGGAGGTTTGTGTTGTTTTTGAATGTTTGTATGTTCTGCATCAGTTTTGCATGGAGACTCGTATGCAGATCTTGAGGAAAAAAAAAAATCTCTCAAGCCTGCGTATTTGAGATCCAAGTCAGAGCATCAATCTAATCTCTCTAACCCATTTTTATGAATATGCTGCACTTTAAATAGCTCCCCATGTCAAACTCCCTGAACAAATTCTCCACCAGTGGAGCTTGAGAGAGAATGCAAAAGACTAAAGAAGGCAAAAAGACGACTAATGTACATTTGAGACTGAACACACTGAAGCTACGTTCAAGCCTCAGAGTAAGGTGAGTTTATAAAAGGGGCAGGCATGTATTTACACGTCGATTTCATTCATAATCAAGAGGTGACGATGTTGCAGAAGTGCAAAGTGAAATTCCAGGTAAATCCTTGAAATTACAGACTTGTTCCTGAAGTAAAGAAGTAAATCTTACTCATTGGAGTGTGAAGGGCCACATGCTCCTGATAAGGGTTGAAGTATTTATACTGTTTTCCACAGAATTCACACGTGTAGCTCCCTGTTTCTGTGAAAACACGAACACCAAACATTGAGATCTGACAAGACAACAAATAATCAACACGAAGTTTGGACAAAAAAAAAATTACACTAGACTGATGAGGTTAATGTAACACACCTAAATCACACACTAAATCACATACTCGTGCTGTTGAATGCTCGATTCTGATTGGTCAAACGATGCTGATTGATTTTCTATAACATGATCCAAGTCTAATAATAAACATATAAACAATAAAAAATATTATTTAACAAAGAAAATTATATAATTTTTGTTATCGTGATGTTTGTTGCAAGGAGAGGCTTATTTAACATTTATGGAAGGAGTCTCCAGTGTCAGTGCTTTGTAACAGTCAGAGGTAAAGCTGTAACTTGAAGTCCTCAGTCATCTTTGGACAGAGGAGTTTACCCTTCTTTCTGCCTTTTTTTTTGTCTTATTAACATTGAGAGGGAAAAAAAGAGAGGCTGGTGAGGGAACGACTGTTTATAGCTGCTGAAAGTGAGAACAGGAGCTAACGTCCATAATATTAGATGTAACTATAAATGGATAAAAAAATAATTAAAAATGGTTATCGTTGGCAAATTGCTATAAGAAGAATAGAACACTGCAGGACGAGCTGTTATTAAAAAATAATCAAATCTGGGGTGGTAACAGCAACTATAACAGCATGACGCTGAGTGTTTGGTCCTTATATAAACAGGGTCATAAAAAGGCAGGACAGGTTCATGTAAAAATATATTTAAAAAAACAAACAAAAAAAAAAACACTGGAACTTGGTATTGATCATCTAAATCACTTATAATTTCACCTTTAGGCCACGCCTCCTACCCGAGTCTGAGCTTTGTGCAGTTTATGCTAAACTACGTGCTATTAGCGTGTTCTACTTATTAGCTACATCAGCCTCGTACCTCCAGGAGCCAAATGTCACCAAACACCAAAAAAAACCAAAAAAAACCAAAAAACATGTAAACTTTTACTTGGTCCGATTTTCTGATAGGGCTCGATCTCTTCCTTCGGTTCCTCGACAGGAATCACATGATCATAGGGATCTAAAGATAAAGAGAGAACCGGAAAATTCCGATTAATGCAGGTTACATCTCTTAAGATGTATTCTCTTACGGAATATTGCAAAAAGAATATACATTATACACAAAAAAACAAAAAAAGAAATGTAACATCTGCTAATGTAAATATATAAACATTTCTATGTGGTTATTTGTAATTTCTCAGAAGAAATCATTCATTTAAATTCTAAATCTCTTGATGAAGATGAAATTCCTGCAGAAATTCATTCTGGCAGGAAAAAAAAAAAAAAAGCTTTACCAAAATATATTACCAATAATTCCTCAGAATAAAAGAGAGGAAAAAAGCCCAATGATTCATGTTTTATAATGATTATGTCATGCTTTCTGTGTTCTATGGGAATATTTTGCTAAATACAAAGTATTTGTGGAAAATAATGGCTTAGCACACTCCTAGTTCACACTCCACACAAACTAGTTCAGAGCAGGAAATCGCTCCAAGCAAGTTACAGGTCATTTACCCAGATACAAAGGCATAACCATCACTGCATAAGCAGCAGATTCATTTAAATAAGAGATTTTATATAAGAAACAGTTTATATAAGAAACAACTGTATTTCCATTGTAATGGCTCCAGTAAGAGCTCGGATTTTTGGGAAACCATTACAGCTTTTTTTCTTTAACTATATACAGCCATGTGTAGACAATACACTCATTTATACTGATTGCACAGGAAAATAATCCCTTGTAATAAAATCCATCGTGTAAATGATGCTAATTTTAATCTACCCTCATACACAAAACTGATTTAAATAAATCCATTCATTTATTTATTAAAAACTACAGGTTGAGGACAGGAAAAAAAATCTTACTGAAAAATCTTTCATAGCTCAAACTGATTTAACGCTGCAACTATTTATATACTGAGAGCTCACAAAATTCCATAAAAAATCCACAGACAGGAATAGAGATGGCGTGACACCACTTTTTCCTTTCCGATAAGAACGCTGATAACCTTGAGTATGAGCCAATATTAATAAC
>CM040480.1:2636410-2652275 GCA_022758105.1 Pangasianodon gigas
AAAAAAAAAAAAATGTTCGAAGTTGACCGATGTACAATTCTGACATTTTCTTTAAAAATCAGCCACATTTCTAGCTACAGTTTTTCTAAAAAGTTAAACACTACACATGTCCAATGTTTTTTTTTTGATGTAGAATTAAAATTTTTTGTTTAAAAAGAATTTTAAATAAAATGAAAGTTGTTGCCATCTTTAGATAGAAATGTAGAGCTGGATTTTTTTTTTTTTTTTTTTTTTTTTTTTTTTTTGTGACATGAGGAAAACACAATCATTTCCAAAACGACATGCCTGTAAAAAATAACAGTGTCCCAAAGTTAATACAAACTGCTGGGAAAGTTCTGTGGTGAGAACACACAAAACAGTGTGTGCGTGTGTGTGTGTGTGTGTGTTTGTATATATACACACACACACACACACACACACAGACGCGCACGCACGCACGCACACACACACACAGACGCGCACGCACGCACGCACACACACAGTACTGTGCAAAAGTCTTAGGCATGCAAAAAAATGCTGTAGAGTAAAGATGCCTTAAAAAATAATGAAACTAAATGTTACTACATTAAAAAAAAAATACCATAAAGAGCAGTAAACAGTAATAAATGAAACAAAGTCAATATTTGGTGTGACGATCCTTCACTTTAAAAAAAAAAAACAGTAGTCTCAGGTACAGTGTGTGCAGTTTTATAAGGAAATGAGCTGTAAGTGTTACTGAGCATCTTGCAGAAACAGCCACAGTTCTTCTGGAGACTTTGACTGTCGACTCGCTTCTTATTTCTGCAGCGAAACCCAGCAGCCTTCATTATGTTTTTCTGTCTGAAAAGTGTCTCTTATATAATCTAACGCTTTCTTTACTGACATACAAACATTTTTCTGGAACATTTAATTTTGTGCTGGAAAACTAATGTTTGGAATCTAAAATGTTTTTGTACTGAATCAATAATGTAGAAGTCATAAAATAAAAATCTATAACAGAGTTTGTACTAAAAAAAAAACAGTACTGTATATATGTGTGTATATATATATATATATATATATATATATATATATATATATATATATATATATATATATATATATATATATAGATAGAGAGAGAGAGAGAGAGACACACACACGTTCTCACTACAGAACTCTATCTCTCTATATAGAACAGAAATCTCTATTGAAATATACGTATATGATTAAAAAAAAATAGAAAATTAAAAAGAAAAAACCCTCACCATCGACTGCATGCAGCTCTCTGTGTTCCTGGAAGCAGCTGTAGTATTTATACTTCTTCCCACAAATGTCACATGTGTAACGGAAAGCATCTGAATTCACACACAGACATCAGGTTAAAGCAGAACAGCAACACACACACACACACACACACACACACACACACACACACACAGGATCTTATCACATGAAGGCTTCTGAACTTAATATCATCCTCAAACAGACAAACGGAAATGTGAAAATTCCACTGAAAAGTACTCACTGTTTGGGCCGAGAGGCGCCGCTTCTGCAGGCACGGTGCTCTCCGACTCTGCATGAGAGAAGAAAAAAGTCAATTAACTCTTTATTTCATGGTGTGAAACAGCATCTCTAATGTATAAGAGGGACAGCTCCTATACTGAAGTCTTGAGCAGTGCAAAATCAACCACTATCCTCTTTTTATTAGGGATGTGCAGATTACAGAGTACATCATTCAAATTAAAAAAGTGCCATGATAAGCATCGTGCCTGGCCAGCGCTCGTGTCCTCAGGATAAGGTTCGGCACATTTATGAGGAGCAAATGCGGCAAAATCAACAGCAACCTCTTTTTTTACAATTTCAAAAAATAAATAAATAATATAATTAGAATTAATATATATAAATATATATAAAATGAAATGAAAGTGCAATCTGGAGCAAGACAACAATCCAAAACATGCAGGAGAATCAACAGGATCAAACAACATTTCTACTCTTTAAATATTTTAGAAGTAAATAAATAGATTTTTGGTTAATAAATAAATAATTTTTTTTTAAAAATGAAAGTGTTTCCTGCAACAAGCCAACAATCCAAAATATGCAGCAGGGAAGAGGGGAAAAAAAAGCCGTTATGACTCTCTGATCTCTGGAGCTGATCTGAAATCTGGTAGAGTCACAACTCAGAACAGAAATGTCAGGAAGAACGTATAGTGGTGTGATGCAGCGGGCCGATTATTACAGCAGAAAGGTTTCAAAAATATTCTAAATCCTGTGTATGCTCTTTGACTCATACACCACCTAAAAATGGAGAAGGGAGAAGAAAAAAAAAAAAAAAAAAAAAAAAAAAAACCCTTACAAATGGAGATCATTTAGCTTTTTTTTGTCTAAACATACACTATTTTATCTGTTTAAAAAAAACACACAACCAAACAAAACATCCTAAATGTCTTAACTTAATAATTAATTTAATTCTTTGTTCTTTAAATTGTCCTGGGGTGCACACACTTTTGCACTCAACTGTATCCTTCACAGTGTAAGCAATCTCAAGGACTTTTTTTTCTTTTTTTATAACTTAGCCAGTTGAAACATTCAGCAACATTTATACGTAAATGCAGGCGAGACTGTGAATGTTCAACAATGCAAACATCTCTGTTGTTATAAAACAGAACATTTGTGTTTTAGGGAAGCAGACCCTGAGGGCACCATGTGCAACATTAAAACACGAGCCATTTCTTGGAATAGTACTTTTATGTGGAAGTTCACTTTGTACCTCTGTGGGCACGGACGTGTGTCTGAAAGCAGTTGTAATACTTGTACTTCTTCCCACACACTCGGCAGACGTAGGAACCTGTGTGAACATACATCATCATTAGAAATGTTTGAAACTTAGAACATTGTCATATTTAATCATTTATATTTATTAAAAAAAAAAACTGCAGCTTGTCATATTACTGAGAAAGCGCAAGCTCATCTTTGTTGCTAAAACATTGGTTGTTGCAAATAACCATTCACACTCCTTTCCACTCTGAGAAGAGATTTAAGTAAATAATTAAAGTTATCGCATAAAGTACCGTAGATGCTCACCCTGTGTTTGGGAATTGCGAGGGCTCCCGATGACCACGCAGATCTCGGCAGGAAGGCTGCCGTCGCTCTCTTTGCCGTTGCTGGTTGAGGTGGTGGGTGTGCGGCGAGGCTCGGCCTTCACCTGAGAGGCAGTGGTCTTGGGCGAGGCGGCGGGCACGGCCTGGGCAGAAAGCTTCTCAGTGGGCGTGTCGCCCTGCTTCAGGCTGGCGTTGGGGACTTCCTGAGTGCTCATGGCTCCGCTGGGGTTCAGCCACGGCTACACAGGCTGCAGGAGAAAGGAAACACACGGGGAGTTATGGGAAATGCAAAACTCCTCACTGACGCATTGAGGCCCAGAGATCATAAATGAAACTTATGCAAAATGCGAGAAAAAAAAAAGACAAGGTCATGTTCGCTCAGCAAGGGAGTGTTTAAAAACCAGTATTTATATTTACATCACAATAACCATCTAACATTTTATCATCCAAACAAGCGTGTATTCCCGCCTCACTCCCAGCATTCCCGGGACTGACCCCGGATTCACTGCGACCCTGACCAGGATAAAACGCTTACTGAAGATGAACACATGAAGAAATTTGGGTTTATAAATTAATAATACTGCAATATAATAACACAATGATGCACTAAATCGGGGTGAGCGTGCTAACAAAAACATCATATCATACGGTACTCGATACGTTTCATGATATAAAGGCTGATCAACTGACAAAAAAAAGTTGCATAAAAAACCTGGTTAATGATACTTGATTTAATGCCTACAAAAAGGTTATCAATAAATTTAAAATATTTAACATTGAAAAATCATTTATCTGTAAAAGATTAACTAGAAAATTAACATCATCTGCTTCCAGTCAGTAATAAATAAATAAAGTCACAATATCCAAGATAATGTATTACACTATCATTATATATCAATAACAATAACTTTGCTGTGTTGTAAGAATAAAAAGTAAAAAATACAATTTTATTCAAAAATGAAAAAAATCATGTCCTATAACATATTGCTCTAGGAAAACAATCAACTTTATTTATTATTTTCCTATAACAGCACACCACCAAGTGTTTTCCTTACTAAAAAATGTGAACATAAAATTTACATATAATAAAAATGTTTATTTGGTTCCATCTTATAATGACCTATCTATTCATTCATTCATTCAGAACAAATTTTGGTGCATAATCTACAACGTCAAAGTAAATATATAAAATGACACATGACAAATAATAAATATATAAAATACAAAATAAAAAATGATAAAGTGCACATCATATCTATTAAAAAACTGAGGTAAGAAGAGAATGGATGAGATGAGGGCTGAGAATGCTAACACTAAGCTAATCAACCACATCTTTAACTGAAAAGAAAAAAAAAACACCTAATTAGTCAAATGTTTTATGGTGACTAATTGATGTGTAATGAGTATGGAGTTATGCCAAGTCTGTTAAGTGTAACAGATCTCATAGGAGTTCATAGAAAATCTGCCAAATGAATAAATCATGAGAAAATAAAAGATGGTCGTTTCAGACTAAGCACGACGTGGGCTCTCTGTCGACAGACAGCAACCTCGATCTATTTTTAATCGCACTTAAGAAATGCTAAATGGAGAATAACTGGAGTGAGGAGATGACCTGCTGATGAATGGTCATCCTCCAAGTAAGCAAAGAGACGAGCGCTTTTACATGATTGTTTTTTTTTAAAACAGTCCTTCGCACTTGGCCATCGTCCAACAAGCAAAGCGATGAAATCTGAAACTGATGTGGCCATTTTAGGTTTCATTCAGTATTAAAAAAAAATAAAATAGGAGGGAAAATGACATTTTGCACAAAGCAGATTTAAGAATCTGGAGCTATTTGGCTTTATATAGGCTCATTAATAAATAAACACAGAATGGCCAAAACTGAACTGAAATAAAAATGAGGAAAATTTAAAAAGAAGATAAAAATTATTAGAAACCAAGAATCACTGTTAAATAATCAATGAAATAATTATTAAAAATAATTTATAAACACAACATGCTATGATATTCAGCACTTCCAATAAAGTTACTGTAGACATTTTAGAAAATCGTCATTACGCCTGAAGATGCAGAGCATTTTTTTTTTTTTTTTAAACTGGCAGTGGAAGTTCTGAGTCACGTCGTTAAATTTAGTTACCCAACATAACAGTCACGGGTTTGCATGAAACCTGCTAGCTAGCATTAGTTCTTTATATAGCTACAGCACACGTGTCATTTTTAAACCCTATTTAAAAAGGCCAGTTGTATTTCCATTCAAAGTAAAAAAAAAAAAAAAAAAAAAAAAAAAAAAAAAAAAAAAAAAAAAAAAAAAAAATTACTGAGCAACTGAAGTGATGCAGAAAGCTAATGACGTTTATACCTTAGCATGGTTGAAGTCTTAACAAGGAATAAAAAACACTTCAGTTAAACTATCATTGAAGAGACTGTCAGTCTGAAGGAAAGACATGAAAATAAAGACAAATGAAGTTAAAAACAAGGTAACAGAATCCCATAACTTAGGGATAGGGTGTGAAATTACATCCAAGAGGTTGGACATCCCAGTAAGCATCTCTGGATCAATAGGGAGGAAGTGGAAGCTGCATCCCACCACTAAGTACTACCTAGACATGGCCGTCCCTCAAAACCAGCACAAAAACAAGACGAAGACTGGGGAGGGAAGCCACAGTGAGGCCAACAGTCGCTCTGAAGGAGTTACGGAGTACGGTGGCTGAGAGTGGAGAGAAGATACACCAGATAACCATTTCAAGAGCTCGGTATAAATGAGGATTGTTTGGGAGTTGTAGCTAGAAAGAAACCTTTGCCCTATGAAAGCATGAGAGTGACTAAGCCCCATTCACACCTGCTATTAACATCCGTTTCGAGTGATCTGAACAGCTGACATCTGGCATTCACATCTGGCATTAATATGTGTCTCCTGTGACCACTTGCATTCCGATTTCAAACATTTCCACAAGAGAAAGGGTGTCATGCACATTTATTACATCAGCCTTCCACTTCATTTATTTTCAAGCAGAAACGATCCGCGAATCCTATTTTAACTACCTTTACGAACGTTTTAATCATGTGGTTTGCTAACGGAATTTCTAAATGAATAGGAGATGAGACGCCAAAAGAAACTACAAATGGCAGCTGCTTTTGTCTCTGCTGTTATAGCGTTGTCTTTATCCATTATCTTAGTGGTAGAGAGCTCTACCGCTCAATGCGATTTCCAAACAGTCTTGCAATGATGTATTTAACGCATTTTGATTACACTTTCTCACAATGATTACATTTTTTTTATGCTGTGCGGGATGCATCGAGACGCATTCGCGTTCACATTGCAAATGTGACGTGACCATACGTGTCCCAGGCCACCTCCGAATGTGGTTTGATTGATCAGAAGACAATGCGTCTTCAGGATGCATTTGACCCCTGTTCACACCTGTACTAAGCGCTGACCACTTATGATCTAACCACCCAGGACGCTTGTTTATTTTTGGTGTGATGAGACCAAAACCGAGATATTTGTCTGAGACAAGTTTCAAAGCGCTATGTGTGGCACAAACCTAACGCATGCAGTGAAATATGGTGGTGGCAGCATCATGCTCTGGGAGCACGTTTCATCCTCATAACCAGATCTTCTTTTTAAAATTGAAATTTTAATAAAATAAAATAAAATAAATAAAGCTTTAGAGAAAGTTCAACTTTCAGCAGGACAATGGTAGCAAACACAAGGCCAAAGCAGTGCAGGAGTGGTTAAAAACATAAAAGTGAATGTTCGACAGGGGCCAAGTCAAAGTCCAGATCTGAATCCCATTAAGAATCTGTGGCACTGTTTGAAAATTGCAGTCAACAAACAACAGCCAAACAACTTGAAGAACGTGGAGCAAATCTACCAGGAAGAATGGGTGAAAATCACTCCCAAACAGAGTGCAAAGCTGCTAGGCACTTCGTCATTCATTGATAAATGAAAATTAGTAGCAGTTGGCAAATAGCTGCGGTATATGCGAAATAACACACTTTGGACTGTGCGTTTATACAAAAATCATCCACATTAGATTGGTGATGCACCACAATATAATCCAGACGTGGATTATTTTCATATAACCACACGGCCCTTCGTGTATTATTCCTTACATAATCCCATAAAGTCTTTAAAATTCTAGGCACATTCACTTTATTGCTCATTTCACACCCAATAAACACCTTTCTACATTTTCAGCACTAACTCCGTTAGAATTCTGATTCGTTTCTGTTTTATATGAACTGTGTTCCCATGAACAGCTATAAATTACCTCAAAATTAAGCCAACAAGGGTTAGGGTTAGGATTATTATAAAATATTCTTATTTTAAAGTTACAGTTTGCCATTTCTGGTAAAACTGTACAAAAAAAAAGAGGACAACTCATCCTGTTGACTAAAAGAATAAAATTAATTCATACATACATATATATATATATATATATATATATATATATATATATATATATATATATATATATATATATATATATATATATATATATATATATATAAATATAAATGACATGCTTAAATAAATATTTAAATAAACAGCACCGAGGCCCGTCGTGCTCTGCGTTAGAACTGCATTCGAGCTCGCAGATGGAATTTAGCATGCACTTCTTAACACCTCGATGAGGGAATTATGCACTGTGAATTTCCACCCTGCTGCTATTTCACATGGAACTCGCTGCAGCCGCCTCGGTGAAAACTGCAGTGCTCTCACAAAGAAAAATGGCTGAGATGGTAAATGAGCTGTCAGCCTAAATTTCAGAGGCAGGAGATATTTTCAGTGATTTGACCCATTTTGCAAAATAATTTGCAGCGCATAAGCTTAGAGAGATGGAACTTTTTCTCCATTACATAACACATTTTTGGATCACTTAAGAAAAGCGGCACAAGCTGAATATTAACTGAAACACGAGCAGCAATCTGCAATTTTAACATGAAAGTGAGAGAGAAAGAGAGAGACAGAGAAAAAGAGAGAGAGAGAATCTGATTTTACAGCTAAGGATGGAAATATTAAGTTGAGCTGCTCCATTTTTCTGGCACAAGAAATGTTTTGCGGTCCTGCATTCAATTACTGTAATCATGTCTCCGGCCTGCAATTTAAAAAAAAATAAATTAAAAAAATAAAAATAAAAAAAGCAATAATGTACAAATATATTGGAGGGAGGAAATTTTCCCCCACCATTTTTTTCCATTAACTGAGATGGCTGAGAAAAAAAAAAAAAAAAAAAAAAAAAAAAAAAAAAAAAAAAAAAAAAAAAAAAAAAAAAAAAAAAAAAAAAAAAAAAAAAAAAAAAAAAAAAAAAAAAGAAATGTCAGGTCTTAAAATTCCATCCGAACGAATGAGCAATGCAACGGAGCCTTCTTTCAATTTATATGCTAATGCTGCCCTGAATTAAAATTTAATAACTAGGCGCTATTGAAAAGCAGACTCGAATTAGATGAAAATAAATCCTGAAAGAGCGGTCTAAAATTAGAAATTCGGCCCGGCTTCGAGGCTGCTGCTAAGCTCCTGACGTGCTGACATTTTCTTCCTGATATGAATCAAAGTTGCAAAGCGAGTCCGAAGTAGACAAGGAAAATCTGAGGCGCTGTTGTTTATGGAATCGTTAAACCGAGACCTTGTGCATACGCCTTAAATGCGGAACTAAATAACAGCCATAATATAGTGACTAGTTTTACTCGAGCAAAATAAACCTCCACTTTTCCCCCTCTTTTTTTATATCATTAACATGCTTGGCCATACAACCAGCTTTACATCTTTAGGCAGCTCCGAAATTAAAGGTGCGGTCAGTGATTTTTACGTAAGAATACACTAGCAAAATTTCTCCTCACATTTGGGAATCTTCGATAAAATATCGGCTCAGAGGATAAACTCCAGTCTCTGTCGCACCACATGCTCAGAAAATGGTTGGGAAAAAAAAAAATTATAATAATATGGCCCACAAACATCCAACCAATCAGGACAAGGAGGCATCCTCAGGGACCTGTCAAGACAGAAAGCTCCGCCTCTTACAACGGCATGGAGCCTTACTTGCCTAGCTTTGGAGTTAACACTAAAGAGAGCTGCTGGTTTTCTCTCAATGTTCAATCAGATAGTTTCGGTGACTTAAGGTAACTTTCATTAAAATGACACTACACTACACCTTTAAAGAGACTATGAAATCAAAATATGCGTTTTTCTATGAGTCTCTTGGCATTATGAACAGAAAAGAGATCGACAGAATCAATAAAAACGTTTCATCCTAATGTCACAGTCTGTCATTTAGATAAAAGCTGGGTCTCAGATGGAGGACATGGCTACATAAATCCCAATTTAGAAAGTAGTTTTAATAATAAATTGTGTTTGTTCATGAATGCAGGTGAATTCTGGGTGAATTCTGCTTGAGATATCTCAAATTCTACCGTAAGTACTGGAGTATGTAGTATTTCATTTAGTTGCATGACAGCAGACCTCTCAAGCAGAATTCACCCAGAATTCACCTGCATTCGTGAACAAACACAATTTATTATTAAAACTACTTTCTAAATTGGGATTTATGTAGCCATGTCCTCCATCCGAGACAAAGTAACAGCAATCTAAATACCAAACAGCAAAAGACTTTCAAATCGTTACAGGAAGTCCAAAAAAGGGCTGAGTTTCAGTTTAATGTTTAATGACTTAATGTGTAAAAGATCAGTGATGCTTTGGTTAAGAATGCAAACTAAAAAAAAAAATCCATTTCAGGAAGTGCTCACAGGCGAACACTTGTAGATCTGATCACATCACGCTGAAAAACCACTGCCATCAGACTGGTTACTACTTTTTTCCTCTTTTCTCAGGCCTCTGAATAAGCACCATTTGTTCCTTTGCAATCATTATGAATAGTTCTGCAGTCATACGCATCCTGAAGATATCTTTATCAAATGAAATCTCTTCACTCGAACGCCCCATGATTAAGATTTAGTGTTAAAATGTTGAACTGCTTTTTCAGCTCAATAACAGCGTGTCGTATCGGGCCGCTTAATCTTTCCTCCACTCTGGATGCAACCTCAAAAAATTCCTGAGCCAAATATCCGTAACCTCGTGGTGCTTCCCCCACAGCCACGTAATTTCTTCCTGCTTCTGCACCTTTGTTTAATTTCGGCAAAGAAGGAACTCAACACAAACAGGAGATTCGGCCGTTTCTCAGGGAATTACAGGGTGCAAGTTAAAACAAGTGAGCCACAAATTACAAGGAAGCTGTTAAAGTTTTTTTTAAAAATAAATAAATAAAAGTCAGAGGTAACTGATGGACAAAGGGTCACATGATCAATTTCCCAGCCTCATAAACAAACATGAGAAATACAATTTTCAGTTGTTTTTTTTTTTTTTTTAAACAGACAACACTGTACAATACAATACAACAATACAATATTTTCCCCTTAATAATTGAGTAATTAATGAGCTTGTGTAGTTTCATTCAATCCCAGATGAAATGAAATGAAAAATGAAATGATCTGATAAAACTCTGATGAGGTAGTGGGCCATTCCAGCTATCCTGCAGTCACCGCAACCAAGTACGGTTCTCCTAAAAGAGTTAAAAGAAATCCTAGCTAAAAAAAAATTCGTGTGATTTGTCGGTTTCTTCTGAAACAATCATTTCATTTAGATACTTCCTCGCAATTTAATATCATAATTCTAATAGCCTCGGGGCAGGGTGGCTTAGTGGTTAGCACATTTGCCTCGCGCCTCCGCCCTGTTTGCGTGGAGTTTGCATGTTCTCCCAGTGCTTCTGGGGTTTCCTCCGGGTACTTCGGTTTCCTCCACCAGTCCATAGACATGTGCTGTAGGCTGATAAATTGTCTAAAGTGTACACAGTGTGTGAACGGGTGTGAGTGTGTGTGCGATTGTGCCCTGCAGGGTGTCCCCCCCGCTTTGTGCCCCGAGTTCCCTGGGATAGGCTCTAGGCTTCCCGCGACCCTGCGTAGGATAAGCTGTAGAGAAGATGGATGGATGAACAGGCTCAGCATTCATCTGTTTCTCCCACATTGATTTTTCTGCAAAACGGCTTAAACTGTAAACATGTTTTTTTCCCAAATACACAAAACATTTTTTGACAAATTAAAAATTATCCAAATGCAAAACTAGCAAAATGTGACTGTTACTACTGAATGTAATGGACCTGCTAATCTAAAAGAATTTGCATTTACTTCGCTAAGTCAAAGTCTTTTTAGATAATGTTATTTTTATTTTTAAAGACCTTTCAGGAAAAAAAAATTTAAATAGAATAAAAATAGAATAAAACCTTTTGGAAACGTTTGGAGCATGTTAATACTTATAATATTATTGCATTTTGAAAAAAGTAAAAAGAACAACCTACAAAAAAAAGAAAGAAAGAAAGAATTTTATTCATATTATATATTTTTACAAAATTCTACAACTAAACTTAAATAAGCTGTTAATTAATGAAGTGTTTAGGATTTTTTTTTTTTTCATTTTCGGATTATCCATGTTTAAGTGACTATTATATCAAAATTGTATCAATAAATTTTACATCTTCGTGTTTAAACTGTTTCAGATTATAAGCGCATAGAGCAGTATTACAAGATGCTAAACAAAAACTGTTGAATTCTAACTAAAACCGTGTTTGTGTTTCGACAATCAGCGTTTGTGTCGCCGCTTTTTTCAGCAAAAAGGGTCAGTGAGGTGACGTGACAATTTATTATCAGTATGCCAATACTCCTGCACCCACGCGCTCATAAAATCCAGGAAAGCCCGCTAAAAGCAATTTATTAAACGTGCTTTGAATAGCTCTGAATGCATAATAACGCATGAACATTCATAAGCAGTGAGAGAGTGAGTGTGTACCTCGTGGAGTCGGGAGCTTTCAGCTCGCTTCACACTCGTCCCCTTTTCCTCTCCCTCCCGCTTTCTCTCTCTTTTTCCCCCAATCGCTCCGGCTAAGAGTGAGACCTGAAAACAAAGGGGTTAAAAATTAGCCATGCATTTTCACTCCTGATATTTGAACACAGTGGAAAATTACAGGCCAGCACGGGAAACTTCACTCGGAAAATTACAGAATTTATTTTTGAAAACGTACGGCGGAGTGGAGCCAGACTGGTGGGAGGAAATGTTTTGAATATTTCTATGAAAATTCTATTCTTAGGTCAGAGACAGCAGGCAGGAAAACAGCACAGAAATTCAAAACAGAAAAAGGGAAGTGCAGAAAAAAAACACGCCGTACTCGGTAATTAGCTGCTATAAGCAGACAGTAAACTGGTGAATATCTGAAGATTGAAATGATGATATGGTTTAATACAGTTGTGCTGTAATGGTGTAAAGCAGTTCCACACTAACACAGGTTAAACAAAAACAACAACAAAAAGAGTATCTGTTCTTATCCACTTTGCCTTTCCAGCTGCACTAAAGCAAAGTTTTCAACCACTGAAAGCACGTCTTTTCAAATCTGCTCTCCAAGCTGTAAGTATAAATGGAATAAATCAGGAAGTTTTTGCATTACTGCTGAAGTAGGATTGTTGTGTAACTGCAACAATTCCAAGAAAGCTGAGCTTATTGAAATGCTGTTTCCACTATTAGGTATTTTAATTCTATGCTGCTTTGTATAACGGAGCAAGAAAGCGGTATGATAAAACTGATATTTTTAGACTGGTTTATGGTATCACGATATTAAACTGACCATTTAAAAACACCACAAGCCAGTGGCGAAAATGAAAGGAAAAAGTTATAAAGTTACGGCTGACTGATTCTTGCTGTTAACTACGCATACGCAAGATGGCCGCTGTGTGTCCTGTGGTCGTTTGGCTTGTTCTCAGAAAGTAATGACGTGTCCAGCGGAAATAGTGGGGTCAGCATAGCACCGTGTGACACTCGTCCCCAGCTGAATAAGCAAACTAACATCGTGTCTCAAATCGCATACTTATCTACTATTCTAGACCATTATTGAGTACTAACACGCTTTTTCTATTACAGTCAGTGTTTGACTTTCAAACCCCTCTTAAACCTACCGAAAGGTCTGTCTTATGGATTATTTAAATTAGCAAATGCAATTTGAATGTACCGTGAGGGTTTTTGATTTGAGATGCAGATCATGACAACAATCACGTCGACAGCAGAAAGTTTTAAAGAGAAAGTTTTAAAGCATTTGGCAGACGCGCTTATCCAGGGCGACTTACAATTATCTCATTTATACAACTGAGCAGTTGAGGGTTAAGGGCCTTGCTCAAGGGCCCAGCAGTGGCAGCTTGGTGGTGCTGGGATTTGAACTCTCAACCTTCTGATCAGAAGTCCAACGTCTTAACCACTGCGCTACCACTTCCTGCAAAAGCTTGTCAGTCTGTTTAACATCGCTGTGCAGGAAATCGCGAAACATTACAGCTCCACTTGGAAAGCAGACGAACAGGGATGTTTAGGCTCTGACATGCCATCAAGTGGACGTCGCTTTTAATCCTGTACATAAAATGTACATAAATGTACATAAGATATGCAATCAGGTATGTGAACAATGTCGCTCTCACAGCAGTTACGTGCCTGTACGTACATGTGATTAAAGTGAAGTATGTTTCCACCTTAATCCAGTTGCTGAGTCTGGATCAGAGCCAAATGTAAACTTTTGTTTTGTTTGCTGTTTCGTCTAGTTTGTTCTCTCACTGTGCATGAATAATGGAACTGAAAAAAAAAAAAGTTGGCTGAGCGGCACATGCAAGTGAACACACACAAAAAACTCCTTAATTCATTGGTCATAAATACAACGAAAAAAGTAAACAAACCTTTACTAATTGCGTATAGAAATCAAAATCACACAGAGAACACAGCGTCTTGCTCGGTATATTATTAGATAATTATAGAGATTTCTTTTTGATCATCAGTCCAAATCTCCAGAACAAATCACATTTCCGCAGCACTTCGCTCCGCCCTTTCAGCTCATTTTAGCTACAGAAAAATGTCACTCATAAACCAAAACACACGGCATGTTTGGTTCACTTTGTGTATGTGGGTCGATTCAGGATCAAACTGCTTTCTCACAGCAAACGAACCACACTAGAGTTCAGCTGGAAATGTACACTGAGATGGTCCTGGTCCTCACCCGAGTGCGAACGCTGTGTTCTCACCCCCACAAATGAGTCGCATTAAAGATGTAATCGCACCAGAGAGTGATTCAAACGGACTAAAAACAGCATATATGAAAGCACCCTTACATAAGCGAAAGCACCATTACACTGTCAGTATTTATCACGTTATCGTTATAAGCTGAAACTGAGAGCAGATGTGAGTGCACCAAGCCCCCCCAAAAAAAAACCCGAATCTAACTAGCACAGCAACATGAAGCTCTGCTTAGCAAAAATGAGCTATGATCAGCAATCATAATGTTACGTGTGGTGGATCATTGCCATACATGATAAAGTTATGAACATGAACTACAAGCGGCAGCAGAGGTAGCAATGTGACATGTTTACAACAGTAACGGACTACACAAAGGGTTTCAGTGCAGTCACACCTCTGCAGCCATTACTGTAGTGTGGTTTAGAGTGAGTACAGAAGGAGGGGGGTGCAAAATGTTTATAGAGCCACAGCCAGACACAAAAGCTACGAGAACCACTGGCCTAAGGAATCTGATTGGATAAAAAATGTAACAGGTAGATGGTAACTAACAAGAATGCATTGTTAATCTGTATTTTGAAAATGTCAGTTGTGAGGTAAATGTCTGATTATACACAATGACCAACCGTAATAACCCTAATGTCAACTGAGGCCTAGGACACAAACACAGCTAAATTTAAAAATAGCTATTCTTATCCGTGTTGCCTTTCCATCCACACAAACGTATGGAGCCAGAATAGTCTCATAATCATAAATGCGTACGCTAATTCATATTTACAAAAAAACGTGAATATATTCGCAAACAGCACGCCACACATTTATAAACTAATTCACATTCACAAAATATGATTTACAACAAAAAAATTTACGTTCACAAAGTACGATTCACAAACGCAAAACACAACTCATAAATACATAAGTGTGTTTGTAAATTTCTGAACGTTTTTACATTTATTAATTAATTGTTGAATCTGGATTTGCAAACCATCACGTGTGTGTATATCGCTTTGGATTTGTGTGTGCCTATACTGAGACTTTCCTGCCAGGCTCCAAGTCACGAATTAGTGTTTTTCTTCAAAAGGACATTCTCTTTAGCCAATCAGATGTGAGTTTTCAATCCAGCCAATCATAACACGCTTTGCTCAAAGTTTTGACTCAAGAAGCATAGCTTTGCGTGTCTGCTGCATAATGTGCCTTAATAAGTAGCAGAGATGGTGGCTGATAATCAGACTACATGTGTAAGTGATGCAGTTTTTTGATAATGAAGTGTGGCATTTGCAAGGCTAGATATTGTAAAAACCTTTTTCAAATCCACTTTCCAAAAGTGGACAAAAACATTTTTATATAAATATATACACACACATACACACATACACATACAGTACTGTGCAAAAGTCTTAGACACCCTTTTTTACTTTAGTACAAACTCTGTTATAGATTTTTATTTTATGACTTCTACATTATTGATTCAGTACAAAAACTTTTTAGATTTCCAAACATTAGTTTTCCAGCACAAAATCAAATGTTCCAGAAAAATGTTTGTATGTCAGTAAAGAAAGCAGCAGATTACATAAGAGACACTTTTCAGACAGAAAAACAGAATGAAGGCTGCTGGGTTTCGCTGCAAAAATAAGAAGCGAGTCGAGAGTCAAAGTCTGCAGAAGAACTGTGGCTGCTTCTGCAAGATGCTCAATAAAACTTACAGCTCATTTCC
>CM040480.1:2652375-2683343 GCA_022758105.1 Pangasianodon gigas
TATATATATATATATATATATATATATATATATATATATATATATATATATATATATATATATATATAAGGTTTGTATGTATGTGTATCCAAGAAAAATGACATTTGACTGCTTTATATAGTGTAGCAAGAAAGTGTGCTCATGTTATGTTCACATTGTCAAAAGAAATTAACAAATAATATAAATTATTCAGACACCCAGTGCACATTTTTTTAAACTGTTTTCGCATTTCATTGTGGAAAAGTTTTCAAAAAATGGACTAAAAATCCTAATGTTCTAATGCAAAATGTTTGAAATAAAAGTTATTGAAGTAACACTAACTGAGAAAACAATACTCTGAGATTGTTGGTTGAAAAATGTTGAATAAATAAATAAATAAATAAATAAATAATTCCGGAGCTGCCACGTGTCACCATGGCAACACTGTAATACGAATTGCAATAATTTAACGTTATCTATCGTTAGACCGAACCTTAGTAGTTGAACAGTAACATGATAGAGTGAACCAAAAATATTTAGTGAGATGCTTTTAAACTTATTCACATATCAGGTTTAGGATTTCGGATTTCTACACAGAATAAACAACATACACTTCCTAAAACGTCCTTTGCATTTAAAATGAACTTTAAATACAGGTTCTGGTGTCATGAAAGCGCTGAAGAAGAGAGGTCACCACAATGACGTATGATCATGTGGGTTTGATTTTATCCGACACAAACGTGTAAATGCACAGCGCTGCTCTTGGAAAAGCAAGCCTGGATTAGCTGACTTGACAGTTTCCATCACAGATACAGCTACAAGTTTAAAAAAAATAATAATAATAATACCAGCATCAGACCAGCATTTTTGCTGAACACTTTAGCAGTGTGGGTAAAGTGCACAAGATCAACTTTTAGCAATATTTTTCTATGAAAAAATGCATGGCATGATAATCTTGCAAACCAGAAGCATATTTTTTAGCATATCGTAGTACTTTACCTTTTCACAAAGAATAAAATTACATTTTACGCAAACCTGAAGCATCAGTGTGTGAAATTTTCCCTCCTTTCTTTCTTGAAAATAACTATTTTTACACGATTACTACAACATGTTAATGGGAACCCTTGCATCCTTGTGCTACGGTTCTACTTGAAACCCATTCTAATAGGGAAACACTCTGTTGTAGGGTTCTATACAGAACCTTTATGGGTTCTCCAAGAGGGACAACCAAACAACCCTTATAGGGTACTCCAGATTTTCCCTATGTACATGTATATATGTATGTATATATGTATACATACACACACATACACACACATATACATGGAATATATATATTAGGTTCCATCATCGACCCCCAATCGTACTTTATTACAAATCTATATTATACCACAGCGCTGCTGACGTCTCTATTCTGATTGGACAGAAGGTGGTCAATCTTCTATAATCATCACCTCTGACAGTATTTCAGATGCTATCACCTTTTTATATTAATGTACACATTGTAATACGTTCTCATTTCTATAGTAATAACTTACACTTGGACCTGTATACAAACAGATTAAAACACATGTGCAATTGTTGATATGGTGAAGTTTTAGGGGACATTTAGCTAACATTTACAGAATGAGTCTCCAGTGAATGTAACAGTCATTACATTCTCCTATGTGGGATGTAAGAGTTTAAGTGTTGTAGTTTCTCGCTAATTTGACAAGCTGCATTTTTTTCCATCGTATTTACTTCCAGAGAAAGGAAAAAGAAGAGCTGGTGAGGGAACAACTGTTTATAGTTTCTATACCATAAGTGAGAACAGAAACTAACATGCTCCATGGGCATTCCACTACATTAAATGTTACTATAAATGGACAAATAGTACAACATGTTCTTTAGTAAATAAAAAAGTAATAGTTGGCAAATTGCTGTGGTAGAAGAGGAACAAAACATTTGGGGCATGCGGTTCTTGGAAAATATCAATGTTGGAGTAACTCTGCCTCTGGATTGATTATTTACACTTTCTTAGCATACAGAAGTCTGCTTTCATTTGGGAAATGGGCACTTTGAGCAAAAATAACACTGCAGTATGAAGGTTTTTCATCAAAAAAATTAGTTCAGAAAATTCTAAGTATTTACTAGATTCAACATTCAGCAGAAATCAAAATATTTAAACGAACAAATTGGGTACATTTTAAATGACTGATACTAGAATAGATTTAAAATAAATTATTTCAACATTCAGTTAGTTGTTTATACTCAAAAAGACACGTCATGAAGTTAATTTAAATGTAGTCTCACCGCTGTGTTTTTGCTTTATATCCACACTGTATTTACAACAGATTCTGCAGAATTTTATGGAATATTACTGAAGTGTTTATAGTCCCATGCATTACTTCACTACTAGTTACTCAGGTGCTGTTGTATGTAATTTTTACAAAGCATTTTACTGCTTTTTTTCAACACATGGTTATGCAATAAACCTTTATTAAATTCATTGTGGGAATATATGAAATCCCTCAGGTAGCACTGCTAAGCCCGATCGCATTCTTTTCCCCCCTCAAAACCTCATTCGTACTTCCTTAAAAAGCAAAAGCAGGAGTTTTGGTATGAGGAACATGCCTAATGAAAACCATCACAGGCTAAGGATATGAACACATTCAAACCTTTTTATGGCATAAATATTTGTAAATCTGTAAAACCAAACAAGCTATATTCTTTTTATTTCTCTTCAAATTTTACTCGCAGGGTTGCGTAGCTGTATACTGTGATGTTTATGTGCAATGTTAGTAGACGTGATTAGGCTCAGTGTATTTTTATTCTAGTTTCTTGATTTCTTATTTGTCATTGTGATCCAAGTTTCATAAACTTAAATCTTGAATATGTACGGATTTGACCTTCTGAACTTTTGCCACAGATTTGTGCCTTCCCCTTTAGCTTCATATTTGTTTTGCCTTAAACATACTGTAACGATAACTTTATTTAAACGTGTTTTTCGAGGTTGAAAGTCGAAAGGTTGACGATATTTATCCTGCAGCTATAGAGCATGAGGGCAACATAAAAAGGACAAAAAAAAGGCAACAGATGAAAAAGTTGTGTCAACAATTTGGAATTGCGTGCAGGGTCACGACAGAAGGTCATCGAGACAAAATAAAGAGCAACGAGTCATAATGAACCGTAGATTCACTAAAAAAACATCAGTTACGTGATAAACACCAACAAACATCAGATCATGTTATACTACAGCGCTGTTAAATGCTCCATTCTGATTGGTCAGAAAATGTTGATTAATTTTCTATAACGGCCGTTTTTTTTTTTAATGCGCTCATTCCATTTTAAAACGAGTGTAATCGTTGATATGATCTTTTCTGTAAGGAGATGCTTATTTAATATTTATGGAAGGAGTCTCCAGTGTCGGTGCTTCGTAACAAACAGAGATAAAGATGTAGCTTGAAGATTTCTGACATCTTCAGGACAGGGGAGTTTACGCTTCGTGGTTTATCAGTTTCTGGTTGGGTTTTTTTGGTCTTATTAATTTCAAGAGAGGAAAAAAAGAGGGTGGGGGGAGTAACAATACTCCAGCACACCACCCCATTACTGATTATTTCCTCACAGCAACTGAGAAATTATTCAACTTTTAAAAATTGTACCAATACTGAAAACCATGATAAAAAAAAAAAAAGAAAAGAAAAAAACCACTTTCCATCGAATTTCCTAAAAATCTCTGGTTGTTCACGTACAGCTCCAGTTTCAGTTCAGACAAAATTCCGGAAACAAAAGCAGAAGGGGAAGCGTAAATGTCAAGGTCAAATCTGAACCAGCAAAAAATGTCCACACTATCAAGTTGTCCAGACTTTATGCACAAAACGCAAGTGTTAAAATGAAAATGTGCAAAAAAGTCCGCACACTTTTCCTTTAAAAAGACGTTTTGTGTAATAACGCTGTATGTAATAATTCTACTTCCTACAGCAGCCTGACGTTGCATACATTTTGCTTTGTGTTCGACACTTCCATCATGATGTTCATACATTTCGCAAACTTCCTGCCTTTTGTTCTGTCCTAACCACCTAATGTGGGTGACCAAGACATAACAGACGGAATCTATAGACTGGATCTGCGTAAATATCAGCTAGCTTCTTATCATTTTTACGTCTCAGCAAATTGCCACGGTGAACAACACCCACAAGACGAAGGTGACTGATCTTAAAATAAAAAATATTTTTAAAAAAAGCCTGCAGTTTTAATAAAACATGCTGTAAAATTTCCCAATAAATAAATGTCAAGTTATTTTCTAGAATTAAACTAAGAATGATTTCCATCTCCTAATCCAGCTGCTGCTCTGTGCAAAACTTCCTTTCTCACGTGACAAAAAAAAAAACACACACGCAAGATTAATGTGTAATTGCATTATTTTTTACATTTAAAAACATTTCCACTTTATCAACGTGTACACTCCCTTAGAGAAAGATCACATTCATTTCACACGTGAGAAGCAGGTGAAGGTGCAGTTCAACACGTTACGCCCTGAAGTTAACTCGACGTGAACTCGATTAAACATGTGACATCATGCGAAAAATATGTGATAAATTAACATAGGAAAATAACTGAAGTGTGTGGGGGAAAAAAAATAAAGCAGCACTATACAGTATGAGAAACTGACACACACACTACAGGTAAAAAGGTAACGTGAAAAAATAACGTGTAAATTCCCACGTGAAGTGTGTATGACTTTTCTGTAAGTGGCATTAACGTGGATGAATGCCGTTTTAACTGCCTACATCATCAAACTGTTCAAACTGCTAAAAAAAATAATACTTGGATAGAAACCAGCATCATAACACTGTTTAAAGAAAAAAGAAAAGAAAGATAACGTAAAAATTAGTTGGTCAAAGCAGCAGACGTCTCTGCGATCAATTGAATGATCATTTGGTGGGAAAAAAATAAGGGAAAAAATGCATACTTTCCTTTTCATCCTTTTTTTTTTACAATTTCTTTTTCCACTGTTTGAAGGCAAAACCGTTTTCCATTACTTGAAAAGCAAGTGGCTTAGGACACGAAAGGAGATATTTTATAAGTCATGCCACGCAGGAGACAGACTAATCCAACATTAGCATTCAGAGCATGTCTCTGTGATCACATCATTAATTATTGTATGAAACATGTAAAATTAAGAATAAATTAAGAATAGAATGGCTTCCATCTCAAATCTAAGCTTCAGAAATCTAGTCCTGTCTTGGTGAAAACATGGAGTTTTGTCTAAAAGTACCACGCAGAGCTGACGGATGAATTATACAGCTACCTTAAAAGAATTTTCAGAGCCGAGAGACCGAGCAAATTTAAGGGAATATCTTTAACGCCAGATATCTGCATGGAAATGCATGGTGCATGCAGCAGTGTTTTATTCAAAGCTCATCAAGTTAACACAATATGAAAGGTTTAGAACAGTAGCATCTCAGTTTATCCAGCACAGGCATGCTACTAGAAGAGAAACCTACTTGAATAGTCAAATTTTGAGCTTTTTTTTTTTTGGCTCCAAGTGTTTCAGGCTTGGGGTTTTTTTTTTTTTCTTTTTTAAGATTTGACCAATAAACTTGTGAAATACTTCACAGCTCATGTCTTACTGAAAGCATGAAAATGCATGCACTTCATGACGTGCATGACACAAAACTCACTAGAAGCAGTCACACACGCATGCACGTGCATGACATCCACTTGCAACATGCTGACAAGTCTGACTGATTTTTATAATGTGTGCAGGCGAGGGGGAAAAAATATAATAAATCAATGCAACCGTGCACAGAAAGAGAGGAAGCAGAAACCGTGCAGCACGAGCAGCGCGAGCAGTTTATATCAGGATGCAAAAAATGATATAAAATACTTTTGCATAAGGTCGGTTTTAAAAAGTGCACAAAATAAGTATTGAGCATGAAGAGGAAATGCATAATAAATCAATGAAAGGACGCTGGAGCCGTGCACTGCTCTTTCCCTGAGGATACAAATTAAACACAATGTCGTTAAACAGTGTCGCCGGAAAAAAAGATCAAAAAAAGCGCGAGAGCAAAAACAAAAACAAAAAAAGAAAGAAAAAAAAAGGGAAAAAATCCTGATGCGAAATGCAATCAGAATTAATCGTAATTTCTTTAATTTCTCAAGAATTTGACCACAGGGGGCGCTAATTTTGCAACAAAAACGAAAACGACATTCAAGACTGTTAAAAAAGAATCCGCAAAGAAAAAGCCTGCGTTTCACCCCGAGAAACATCCGACACGCGTTAAAACCGAGGCGCGTGCAGGAAATCAAGTTCATCGATTACTGATCCGACAGCACGCGCGCGGATTTAATCGCCGAATAAAAGCACAATTCATTGGGAAAAAAATTCGCCAAATATGGCCGCTGCTGCTCTTTAGGGGGTTTTCGGTTTCCCCCTACCATCACGGCTTTTTTCCCTTTCCTTTTTTTTTTTTTTTTTTTTTTTTTTTTTTTTTTTTTTTTTTTTTTTTTTTTTTTTTTTTTTTTTTTTTTTTTTTTTTTGCATTCCCTGAAAGAAATTTCGCCAACTTATAATCGTCGATTATAGGCGCGAGATAAAAAAAATCGCCACATTGCATCAAGTGAGAATTCCTGAGAAAGTTAATTTTATGGAGAAAAACAAGAAAAAGAAGAAACGCTTCCTTGCTCGCTTTAAAAATTAACACAACACAGCAACACACTGAGCACTGGATTGAGAAAAGAAGTTGATCTTACCCCGGAAAGCATCAGTTTTCCCAAATCCGGATGCGCAAATTAGAGGGGAGTAAAGCGCGCGCGCGGCCTGCGCACGAAAAAAAAATTCTAAAATGATTTCTAATTTGGTAAAAAAGGGGGGGAAAAGCGAGCAAAGCAGCACGCGCCGCCTTCGTTACCTCCCAGAAAACCGATGCGGGTCAAACAGAATATTTTCCCCCTTTCCAGGGCAGTGCAGAGCAGAAGGATCCTCCCTCCCACTCAGGATGACGGAAGCGCAATTTTTTTTCCAATGCGAGAAATTTTTCAAAATGAATCGACCGTTTCCCCCCTCCTCCTCCTCCTCCTCCTCCTTCTCCTTTCCCCTCCTTTTTGCGCTTTGCTTTCTTTTGCCGGAGTGCGCATGCGCAAAAACAAACAAACACCAAAAAAAAAAAAAAAACATGGGCTCCATCGTCTGTTCTGGGAGGAGGAGGAGCAGGAGGCGGAGTGCACGCGCTTTTACTCGTCCGCCATCATGCAGGCGGTGAAAAAAAAAAAAAAAAAAAAAAAAAAAAAAACCAGAAAAAAATTTGCAAATGCAAATCATACGTTTTAATTGCACGCGCAAATTTATCGCACAATAAGAAGTGGGAAATGAGAAACACGCGTGCGCGCGCACACACACACACACACACACACACACAGGCAGTAATAACACATGCATATCCTCTACATGGGTCATAAATAAAATCTCCACCGGATGTTCTCAGGCATTGATGCACAATTATCTGCAAAACATAATAAAAAATAATGATAATAAAAAAACACACACACACACAAACACACACAAACACACACACACACACACACACAGCGCATGTGTGATGCAGCAGATCGACTCTCATGTCACTGATTCTTCTTCTTTTTTTATTTCTTCTTTTTTTTTTTTTTTTTTTTTTTTTTTTTTTACCGAGGACTTGGGTTGAATTTTCATGAGAATGTGTTTTGCTTTTTTTTGTTTGTTTGTTTGTTTGGTTCATGGATTGGACATGAACAGTGCTTTGGCTCACCCTAGAGGTGCATTTGCAAAATTCAAATTTGTGAAACTGAATAAAAAAAACTGTATATTTGTGGATTTTTAGTCACTTGTAATGAATTTCATCTGTTTGTTGTTTTTTTTTACTGTCATGAAAGATATTTTACTTAAAAATATATAAAAATGTATAATTATTACATTTTATTATACAAACATAACAAATAAAAAAACTTATAAAAATCCAAATAAATTAAATTAAATTAAAATATAAAGCTATATGTAATACTATATTTTCCTTTTGAATATATATATATATATATATATATATATATATATATATATATATATATATATATATATATATATATATATATACACACACACACATGCACGCACACACAAAATACATATAATCCTGTTGATTATATTTGAATAAGTATACTGTAGTTAACTGAAAAGAAATCATGGCACAATGTTAGAAAAATATGACTGAAGAATAAATAACTTTGTGTATTAGAAAGATATTTTATCGAAATCTAACAGGAAACTGCATATATGTACATTGTGAGTATATATATATATATATATATATATATATATATATATATATATATATATATATATATATATATATATATATATATGTGTGTGTGTGTGTGTGTGTGTGTGTGTATGTATATACACTCTTGTACATAAAGAACTTATAAATACTGTATGTACACTGAACATTAATAAACAGATCTGTACTTATTTATATATACAGTGTATAGATGTATATACAGTATGTTGTAATTTGTATTAAAATTTTATCTCTATATTTTATCTGTAATACACACTCACCGTCCATTTATTAGGAACACCTATACACCTGCACATTCATGCAATTCCTCAATCAGATAATCATGTAGCAGCAGCTCAATATGTAAAATGATGCAAATTCAGGTCAAGAGCTTCAGGTAGTGTTCACATCAAACATCAGAATGGGGGAAAAACTCAGTGACCTCAGTGACCTTCACTGTGGCATAGTTACTGCTGTAACACACACACAACAGTCGCTAGAGATCACACAGTTTTGTGGCTGGAAACACTTTGTTGATGAGGTCAGAGGAGAATGGGTGGAGCTAACAGGAAGGCTACAGTAACTCAACTAACCACTTTTAACAACCGTGGTGAGCAGAAAAGCATCTCAGAATACACACCACGTTAAACCAAGAACAGGAATCTGAGGCTACAGGCTCACCAAACCAGTGGTTATGGTTTTTTTTTTTTTGTTAAACAACAACACATTTTTTTTCGACTCTGTTCATTATGAGGCTTAGAGTATGTGGAGCATCCATGATACGTGTCTTGTGGATGAGCTGTTGCTATAGAAACGATAACATATTAGAACAAGCACATTAATATAAACTAGAGATGGCACCGATCCGATACTCTGTATAAAAATTAAAATATATCGGCAAAAAAATAGTAGCTCAGATATTGGAGAAAACATATTGAACATCAGATCCTGTACAAATGGCAAAGATTGCAAATGGATTTGGAAAAGCTATTTATTTTTGGAACTGGAAATGTTTACATACATACATATAAAGAGACTTGAATGGTTTTCTATGTATGTATATATTTAAATATATAATTTGTTAATCATATTTATATGTATATTCTATTTATAATGGAAGTAATTTTTGTGTGAAAGCTTTTAATTGTGAAGTGCTTCAGTTAAAAAAAAAAAACATTTTAAAGCTTAGTAGCTTTTAAAAAATCAACACTGAATGGACATTGGTATCGGCTGATACTTAAGGTTTTGGTATTGGTATTAGAAAAGAAAAAGTGGTATCGTGCCATCTGTAATCTAAAACCAGAGTTCATGTTACAGCCAGTGCGGTTGTAAAAAAAAAAAAAAAAAAAAAAAAAAAAAAAAAAAAAAAAAAAAAAAAAAAAAAAAAAAAAAAAAAAAAAAAAAAAAAAAAAAAAAAAAAAAAAAAAAAAAAAAAAAAGTAAAGCACAAGAATTCAACAGTGCTGTTGTAAAATATGTATTTAATATTCTCTAATGACACGAACAAATCATTTTGTGCCTTAATTAGAAAAATAAACCTTCTAAATGACCACTAGGTGACAGTATAACCATTAGCCAGGACTACAGTGCAGCATCGGAGACTCGAGTCTGAAACTGTGCTGGACCAGAGCTGATTTTATTCAGGCCTTAGACAACACAAAGACAACATCAATTTTTTGCTCAATTGCAGCTCTAGAGACATTTAGAACTAAGCAATACAACATGAAATATTCAGTTTAGGCACAACGGATTAATAGACAGAGCAAAAATACTGAGGACTGAGTCAGGACATATGGGTTCATTTTTGTTTTTAACTATTCATGTAAATATATATTTCTGACTTGGGAACTTATTTAGAGTTGATTGAGCAACAGTGAGGTTTCAGTAACATGTGGAATGGTGTTCAGTGGCTGAAATGTCGTCCTGATGATATAACTTTCACATCACAGGACAGCTTCCTACACAGGGGACGGGGTTTTACAGGGCATTAACTCATAAAGGTTTGACTTACAGAAGTAAATATTGCAGTCCTATCACATTTTAGTGATTAGATTTTAGTACAAAGACTGTCATATATTCAGGTTTTATGGCTCACTGCTGCTGAATTCTCAAATCTGATTGGTCTAAAGGTTTATATTAATGTGCATGTCCTAAGACATTATCGTTTCTATAGTAACAACTTACACAGGGGCTTATATGGCACATAAATATTTATGGACGTAGTCTCCAGTGTCAGCGCTTGTAACAGTCAGAGTTAAAGCTGTAACTGTACCAGAGAAGATTACGCTTTGTGGTTTCTCAGTACAGCTGCAGGGTTTTATTTGCCTTATTAACTTCTAGACAGAGAGCGAAAAGAGAGGCAGGTGAGGGCACGACTGTTTATAACTGCTATAACATAACTGATAACGAGAACTAACTGGTTTCACCGACATTCCACGACATTAAATGTAACTATAAATGGATAAAAAAGTATGCTGTCATTCTTTAACTAATAATAAATTGTAATCTTTAACAAATTGCTGTGGTGTAAGAGGAACGCTTTGGGTCATGCTATTATAGGAAGATAATCACCTTCACATTTTTACGTATATTTACATATCATTTAATAAAAACATGCTGCAGAGGAATGAAGCTTAGTGTAACGCTGTGTGTAATTGGAACCAGACTGCTCTGACCATCACAGCCAGCAGAGTTCACTAAAGCACCACACACACAGAAGTTAGTGCCCCCCCCCCCCCCCCCCCCATGGTGTCTGAGTAAAAAATATAACAAAAAAGTTACTCTATAGCTTCATGTACAGTCTATATAGCGTCTATATACTCTATATCTTCATGTGAGATAGATAGATAAACAGATAGCTAGAAAAAGTCTACACACCCTTGTTAAAATCGCAGGTTTTTGTGAAGTAAAAAAATGACATTAAGATAAAACATGTCAGAACTTTTCTCAGCTTTAATGTGAAATTGCAAAGTATACAAAAATAAAGTGAAAAACAATCAGAAACTTTTATATGGAAAAAAGAAAAAGAAAAATCTTACAATAACCTGGTTGCGTAAGTGTGCACACCCCTAAACTAATATTTTGTTGAAGCACCTTTTGATTTTATTAATCCACTCAGTCTTTTTGGGGAAGAGTCTATCATCTTGACTTGGCAATATTTTCCCAATCTTTCTTGCAAAAATATTCTACATCCATCAAATTGTAAGGGCATCTCCTGTGCACAGACTTTGGGCTTGGATGTTTTTTGTGAGAAAGGGCTTCCATCTAGCCACCTACCCCACAGCCTTGACATGTAAAGCATAAAGGAATTTTTTTTTTTTGTCCTGATCAATTCCTTTCGACAGTGGGAACCACTGACCTGCTGAACAGTAACCCAAAGCCTTAGCCATTGAGCCACAACTGCCCTCTAGAGTGATAGATAGATAGATAGATAGATAGATGAATTCCAGTTCATTACGTTGAGTCAGTTCATTTGGTGCAGCTGAGCAATGAGTCAACTCTTTTGGCTCCCAAATGACCCACTTCCAGTTTTTTGGACCTCCTATTTACCATAATAACATTACGTTATACTTGCAGTGATATACACAGTATGCATTGCTGCATTAATTTTATTGTGCTGCTGCGTCTGATGAATTGAAAAGATTCATTTATATTAATTCTGGTAATTGACTGGTTCTGTTAATACACCTGAATACATTCAGTACATCTTTAAGAAGCGGCAGTGCAGAGAAACCTCCCTGAGAGTCAAACAACTCACTATTCACATTAACAAACAGCTCAGATCCTGAAAATGTGTTTTTCATGGAAGCATTTTTTATTTAATTTCACTGTATGAGTAACAGCATTGTATGCATCTACAAAAAGTACGCCAAGGAAGTGAACAGTCATTTGTGAGTCAACTCTCAACATTCATTTAAAAGAGTCGGTTCAAAGAGTCGTCTCATTCCCGAATGACACGTCACTAAATTCCTGACCCATCCAAAGAACCTAATATAACAAAACACAGCCAAAAAAATTGCTATAAAAATTACTGTCATTTCCTATAAAGTTGTTGTGGTGTGACCTGGGAAGACGGCGTAAACAGTGAACAGTGAAAACTTCATGAGACTCGAGAGAAGGCTGAAGGAGAGCTGACATTTGAGTGGTTGATGAAATACATCATGGAGGTGCCATATGCTCCTAATTAACATTTACCCAAGAGAATCCTGCTGAGTTCAGCTTAAGAAAGAAGAAATCTCACTGTCTGTGAATTTATGACAAACTCCAGGCATGAACTAGAACTTCCCGATGGGAAGAAAATGAATTGCGTAAAATGTAGACAAACTTTATGGGAAACTTGAATTAAATGAATATATCTTAAACACAAACAGCAGTTTGATAAGAAGTTTAAATTCAGCTCTAGTAGGATACACAAAACAAAACAGACAGAAAATATTCAAGTTTGTAAAAATAAAATGTTTAGTAAATGCAGTTATACCCCAGTGCTGTTGAATTCTCAAATCTGATTGGTCAGAAGGCATTAATTTATTTTTCAATAACAAATTTCAAGTTTATATTCATGCACTCTTTCTACTACATCATCGTTTCTATAGTAACATCATTCACAGGGACTTGTACAGCGCACTCTCCATATAAAAGGTTTAAAAACGTGTGTAAATGTTGATATAATGAAATTTTCTCTAAGGGGATGTTTATTTAACATTTATGGAAGGAGTCTCCAGTGTCAGCTTTTTTTCCAACAGTTTCTCGGTAGCATGACATGCAGTGTTTTTTTTGTCTTATGAACAAAAAGCTAACAGAGGCTGGTGAGAGAATGACTGTTTATAGCTGCCATAACATAAGTGAGAACAGGAAATTGTTTGTTTCATGAACATTCAACAACATTAAATGCAAGTATAAATGGATAAAATGTACAATGTGTTGTTCTTTTGTTAATAAATAATAAAACCATGAATCAAATCTCTGCCTAATCGCTGTGGTATAAGAGGAAGAAAACACTGTGAGACATGCTGTTATGGGAAAATAATCCACTTTGGGGTGGTAGCAGTAACTCCATCCACTCCACTGTTGATTATTTTCCTCTTATTATTAGCCTCAGATTACGTGGCGCGTCCACTGTATGAGTCCTTGTGTAAGTTGTTACCACAGCAACAATAATGTATTAGAGCGAGTGCATTGATATAAACCTGTGTTTTGTAGAGCATAGTTATCTACATTATCTGTAGCATAGCTGGAGATCGTGCTCTCTTAGCTGTCTTAGATAATTATGTAGATTTTTACACATGCTAATTAGCCAGTTAGCTTGCAAACTATTAGCAATATTTCTACATCTCAGAATGGATTTTTAATAGGAACTCAACTTTAAGCTAGCATTTGTGGCACTAGCATCTTTAGATGGCTTCTAAATATTTAATACATATAAGGGACTCTCTATGACATTTTTTACTAACAGTATGTGTTTTTTGGTTTAGAATAATCTTTTCTGCTAAGCAAAATGCATTAGAAATCTTAGAAAAGATTATTCTAACTCACAAACAACTATTGTTAGTAATAAATGTCATAGACAGTCCGTTATATGTATTGAATATTTAGAGGTCATCAAAAGATGCTAGTGCCACGAATGCTAGCTTAAAGTTGAGTTATGATCCCCTTTCGTCCCACTGAATGATCAGTAGTTACCAGTAAGAGTGTATTATGTTGAACAAATCTGTCTGACAAACACACACAGAGTCATGTTAAACACAAATTTCTCCAGAAAGACTGCAGGAAGATTTCCAAGAATTTCTCAGGGAGAAATGATAGTGAGTATCAGAACGATGATAACATCATTGCTCAGCGTTTCAGAGCCGGGCCGTGTCACCTGGAGGCAGTTCACACCATAAAACTCTACAGTGACATCTTAAAGTTTATTATGCTAATAAAGCAAGCAGAGGTGCCAGCGTAGCTAACAAGAAAATGCTAGCAGACTGAAATGAAAAAAAGCCGGGAAAAAAACAGAGCACATGTCTGTGGACAGGAGAGATCCATACTAACAGCATAAATGATAAAACACATTGTGGTTAAATTGATATTTAACTCAAATCTGTAGAAATATTTGGAAAATAGTGCAGTCTGGTTCATTTCCATATTATAAACTGTTTACAACTGTAGGGAAATATATTTACCGGTGAATAAATGACTTTTTTGGAAATATTTGTAGATTCCAGTGTACACTGTAAAAAAAAAAATCTGCACAAAATTGTAAAATATTGTTTGTGATTTCTATTAGGTTAGTGATAGATGTAGTAACTAGTTATAATTTGAAAAACAGAAAGTGGGTTAGATTGATTTTGCCAGGTCATGAACAACGTAAGTACTGCTGGATAATGTTAGTACTGTTTCTAAGAAATAAAACACTTGAAGGGTGTGTTTTTATAGGAAAATAATCAATGATGGGGTGGTGTGATGACGTGAAGTCACTATTACCAGTCTCAAAGTGTTTTATTCCTCTTATACCACAGCAATTTGCCAGTGATTTCATTTTTTTTTATTTATTAACAATCAACACATTGTACTTTTTACCTATTTATAGTTACATTTAATGTCATGGAACATTAGCAAGACAAGTTAGTTCCTGTTACCATGTACATTATAGCAGGTATAAACAGTCGCTTCCTCACCAGCCTCTCTTTTTTCTCTTTTGAAGTTAATTTCTCTTTAAAAAAAAAAAAAATGCAGCAAGGTACAAAAGTTTCCCAGTTGAGTGTTAGCTTTTCTGCAGGAGCGTTAGCCATGTAGATGCATATGATGACGGGGTTTGTGGACTTTATTCCAGTTTCTTTTCCCCACATCTTCTCAGAAGTTTCGGGAAGACATCTAGCAGAGGAGTCACTTCTAGTATCCTACAGATGTTTGTAATAATAAGAGGCTTTCCAGAAAGGTAGTGTGTGCGTGTGTGTGTGTGTGTGTGTGTGTGTGTGTAGAGGCTTAAGAATATTGACTGCAGCAAGGGGGTTAAGACCCTCTGTGTATGATTAAGCAATGCCTCGCTCTGCTTCTGTCACTTGTGAACTTACTTTAAACTCCAGCTTTGAGGAGAAGTGATGTCATCACGGCTCTGTAGACCTCAACCCTAGTGTAAATCAAAAAGCAGGGAGTGATGCGAAGCTGCGAAGGTTTTCTGAACAAGTAGATAAGACAGACATTACTGTTATTATTATTTTATTTCATTACTATTACTGTTATTATATTGTGACTACAGAGTGACAATGGTCCTGCAGTTAATGTAGCTTCTGTACCTGTAGTCCGAGTGAAGGAGGCGTGGCTTTTGTGCCCGCAGTTCCAATAAAGGAGGTGTGGCCTCTGTATTTACAGTCCTACGAAAGGAGGTGTGGCCTCTGTGTTTACAGTCCTACTATAGGAGGTCTTTTTGCCTTTTTGCATGTCATTTCCAGTGAAACAGGCGTGGCCTGTGTACCTGTAACTCTAAGTAAAGGAGGTGAGGCCTCAAAAAAGTTATTTCCATTTTGAACAGATTAATTTGGAAGAAAAGCTTTAGACTTCAACCTTGCCCTAACTTTAACCTGTGTAAGTATCAGACCACGTTTACCCGTCAAAATTACGTCAAAATAAATTGTTAACATGTTAGTGAAATTGAACTGATATTTAATATTAATAGCTCTGTTATTTGTTAGCCCTGCTGGATGAAACACCAACATAAAGGCCTTCTTTTGCTTTTCAGCTGAATTTACAAGAAAAAAACATGTCAGATTGCACCAGAAAACCTGCATCAGAGGATCTGATTTCTGATGAGAACATTTTGCATCATTCATGCTATCCTCACCCTCCCAAAATTTCCAGTGTTTGTTCTCTTGATAGCACTTCCTGTGCTTTACAGATGACTGCAATTTGGTGCTATCATCGTCTGTGTGTAACTGCAACGAGACTAAAGTCCTCATGAAGGAACAATAATCAAAAGGCTGCTGGTCAAGAATTATAATCCCTCACAAGCCATCATCAGACTGCAATAATCGTTAGATGATTGGATTTATTTTTGAAACCGAACATCAAATTTATGTCATAACATAATTACGAGACTGATAAATGGATGCTGTGTATTAACTGCAAATGTGAGGCGAAAATAGCACTGCTGTATGCACAGCCTGTCTCTCTTTTTCTCTGAAAACACATGCAGCTCGATTCTTGGAGAAGGTTTGTATGTTCAGAAGGCCTTCCTTGTTCAATCCCTACATTCACAGGGTCAATATTTGCTTCTCCCTCCATGTCCGCTGCTCATTTCCATTTTGCTCTTCTCCTCCTTTATACCTTCCACCAACAAGGCAAAAATGGAAAGTGGACCAAACCTGACACCATGCTGAAGTTCTGCGAGTATTTCAGTGGTTAAAATTCTGTGCTAGTGACCGGTTAGGTTTGATTTCAAAACCTAGGATTACCAAAGAGCCATTTTTGCCCCCTTGAGTAAGGGCCCTTAACCCTCAGTGCAATACTTGTATCACAGACTTGATGGTATCAATATTTACAATACAGCCTCCCTGGTTAGTCCTAATGAAAGAGGCGCGGTCTCTTCGACCAGCTATCCCAGTCCCAGTGATGGAGGTGTGGCCTTTGTGATTGTCATTCCCAGTGATGGAGGTGTGACCTTTGTGATTGTCAGTCCCAGTGATGGAGGTGTGGCCTTTGTGATTGTCAGTCCTAGGGAAGGAGGTTTGGCTTCTCTACATGTCAATCTCAGTGCATGCCTCTATGCCTGTAGTAAAGGAGGTGTGGCCTCTGTATACATCAATCCAGGAGGTGTGGCTTCTGTGTCTGCAGTTCCAGTGAAAGAAGCATGGTTTCTCTGCATGTCCTAATAAAGGGGGAGTGGCCTCTGTGCCTGCAGATCCAGTTAAGGAGGTGTGTCCTCCACATATGTCAGTCCTAGTGAAGGAGGCATGGCCTCTGTGTATGTCAGTCCCAGTGAAGGAGGTGTGGCCTCTCTACATGTCAATCCCAATGAAGGAGGCATGGCCTCTGTACATATTCAGCGCTATTCAAATAAGAGTGGCCTCTGTGCCTGCAATTCCAGTGAAGGGGGCGTGGCCTTTGCACCTAGGTACATTTAATTAGAGCAAAGCATTTCTCCCAGTGTGTTGGTGTGCATTTATTGAAAATAATATTTAAATACAAAAACCTATTTATTAGTACAGGAAATGTCTTCTTGTGAATTACCCCTGAGCTTCCAGTTTCAGAGGGACGTTTCATATCATTCATCCTACTGAAGATTTTCATTATTTGTTCTCTCGAAAGCACTTCCTGTGCTTAACAGATGAATGCAATGTGGTGCATAATCAGCTGTGTTTAACTGCGAAAAGATAAAAGTCCTCAAGATGAAATAATAAGAGGATATAAAAAGAAACTATAAAAATAATTCTTTCCATCACACACAGAGCTCCTCAAACACACTCAGCTCTGGCCTCAGAGAGGTTTTCTATGTGGAAACACTTTCCCTGTTTGATACTTTCATTCCCTGGATCAATATTTGCTTCTCGCCTTATGCCTGATGCTCGTTTCCTTTTTTTTTTTTTTTTTTACCTCTTTTACACCTTGCAACAACAAAAGACAAAAATGGAAACTTGACCAGACGTGCAAAATGCACTAATGCAGAATTTCTTTACAGATCATTTATCTACCTTGCATCATAAACATCCCTGATGCCTAATCAACACGATTCATTAACTAGCAAGTGTGAAGTTTCCAAATTCAACAGCGCTAACGTTGACACTGGCATGAAATTTATTCCATTCTAGGTTCATCCTTCTTTTCACAAAAACAGATTTCTGACAGTTTTTCACAGCTGACGAGAAAAAAAGCAGCCGCCATCCGTTTTACAGAAACAGCAGTTAGTCAACACCTTCACTTGCCAGAGAGTTAAATCCGCTTTAAACTTCAGCCGAGTGTGAGAGCAGATTTTTCACAGGTCGAGATCACACACACACACACACACACACACACACATAATCCTGAACAGACTGCTTTAGCTGGCTTTTGATAGTAAATCACTATTTAACTCTTATATACAGTATATTAGATTAGATGGATTCAGCTACAGCCAAGATATTTCCTCTTGAGATCATTTCACTAGAGATTATAAGAAACCTGACAATATGCAGACAATACACACAGTCTGTGGTTTATGACCATCACACACTCATTACTGTAAAGCTGATACATGCTCTTCCTCTCCTCAGTTACTTCTGATCCTGATCATTGTCAGTCATGACGTGCCAGTCCACTCACATCCTGCACGCGTTGCGTCATTATCAGCTTACTTCCTTGTTAATTTGATTAGGTTTTGGAAACAAAGGCTAAAATGAGGCTATGGGCTTCAAAGAACTTTCCTTAGTTAATTAGCTTAGTTAATTAACAAGCACAGAAAAACTACACTACAAAAATATCAGTGTAAAAAGTATGTTCAAAGTCTAACATTTCTAGACATTTGGACTCATTCTCACCAGAATTCCTTCCATTCTACGGGAATATGGCAATCTTGGGTAAAGTTTACTTCCAGGACTAAGCTGATGACACATTACTTTTAGGAAAACTGTGGTTACATCCTAATACCCTAACTGAAGAAAGGATGCTTTTAGATCAATGAGACGCTTTGTATGAGGCTGAACTGTAAATTCCTCATCACCTTAAAAAATGACTCACTAATTAGAACCACATGGGAGTCAGGAAAGTGAATCGAATCGAATCAAACTGTCAGGTTGTTTATGAATCTTTTGTGAATTATGAATTGTATTAGTCAGAGCTATTTCTGAACCTTTATGGGTACTAAAGTGACATATTCATATTATGTTATTTATTTTTATTATGTAAGTGATGTATGTAATATAAATAAGCATCATATTTAATATAAACAAACAACAGATATAAATAATTAGACAACATATATGACATAAATAAATGACAGATATAATACATGTAAATAAGCAACAAATACAATTACAATTATATAAATTATGTTTATATTACTAATAAACAATATATATAATAGAATAGAAATGTGCAACAGATACAATATAAATAAGCAAGAATTATATTAGAATATATAATTTTTAATGCCCTGAGCAACTGTTTATATCACTTATAGCTAGAAATGACCCTGGTATAAGTGCAAGATTGAATGGTCAGTTTCAAAACACACAAAGTTTGATTCACTTTAACAAATTAACTCATGGATTTGGCCGTTGTTACCAAGCTTAATTCGGAAACTAGCTTAGCGATGTCTTCACTTAAAATCCCAAGCAGGAGAAACTGACACAGCTGGTATGGAAACAGACTAATGAAAGACCTCTGGCTGCTTCAAAAACGCCAAAAAGAGTCTGGAACGAATTTGGAGAGGAAGGGAAGAGTGTTCAGGAGTCGAGTTGCAAGCTTGAAAAGCGAGAGTATCTGTGAAAAGAGCAACCAGTATTTATAGATCTCCTAACTGGCACACGAAATATAAGTATCCTAGATATGACTAGTATATGTATTAATGAATGACTAAATGTCAGGTCAGCTAAACAGGAGCTTGGCATGGTTTTAATTCCTGACCAGGCAGGCAGATGAGGCTATTATCACAAAATGTCAGACCAATCTGGTGCAATCACATGCGAGTCAGCTGAACTCAGTGCCCCGCGAGCAGGATGGATTCCTGTTTGCCTTTGTTTTTTTTAGTGCGACGCCAAAAATAGATCGCCTACAATGCATGTCTCAGAGAAGGCAGTAAAGAGGGTTTGGGCTCATTTGCGGTGTGGGTTATAGAGAGATGGGATGAGATGAATGGCGGTTGAAGCTAGGCAAAGTCTGGGTTGATTTAGGTCATAGCGTGAGCTTGCTAGTGGCTTGCTTTTTATAGCCAGTCCATTATAAGACACAAGGTTGTGGCAATTACTGACCACGGCTACAACCTATAATTTGCAGGTTCTACAGGAAACAAAATGGAAAGTGGCTAGCAACAAATTTCCATGCTGGAACGATGAGACAGTTTGTAGCATGAATGAAAGCTTCACTGCACTGGCCTAGGAATAGAATGAGGAATTAAAATCGTCCTGCATTTGCATGTTCTTGAATTAGCATCTGGCACCAAGTAAACATACCAACCTCTTGCTAAAACTGGCAAACTAGTGTGTGTGTGTGTGTGTGTGTTTCTTATTAACTGCAAGGGCGAGGAAAAACAGAGCCTGGTGATGGAGCGAATGTTTATAACGTATGATAACAGGAGACAGGAGAGATTTTTGGGATAAATTGCACAACTCAGCAGTAAAATATTTATTTCACTGTTTTTGTTTTTGTCCACTCATGACCACCACCTTATCTGAAACAACATTTGAAGACTTCTTTAAGCTCCGCCCATTTCACAACCACATCATGTCATACTTACATACATACATACATACATACATACATACATGTAAATTCGTGTGTCTTTATGATATACATGCCGATTTCCTTTATAAATGATATTAATTAGTGTGGAAATACATGAAAATGTCTATTTTTAAACAGCTTTTCCTTAAAATCATATTTTCTTTGTTCAGAACCAACAATCTGTTCCTAGATGACCTGCATGCATAAAATTTCATTCTGTCCTATCCGTATTTAGAAGATTATTACAGACGAATTTCTCAAAGTGTTGATAATTGTTGGATTTATGCTAGACTTTATAATGAAAATGCCATAAAACCATATTTACAATAAAAAAACAAACAGTACACAGTATTGTCTTGATGAAACAATGAACAAATGACATTCCAACAAACCTCTCTGGAAAAGTCTTTGATTTTTTTTGTTTGTTTGTTTACTGATTATGCAAATGTACGCATATTTAATTAGATGATACATTGTTTGCATAAATAAATTGAGATTTTTGAAAAAAAAAATCATCTATTACAAATAATACTGGTAACAATATCATCAGTCCACTGCTTTAAATGTAGCTATAAACAAATAAAACTTTTGACATGTTATATTTAATAAATTTTTTAATTGTTGTTAGGTTGTAGAGAGGTGGTTAGCAACATGTCTCCATGCTGGAATGGTGAGACGGTTTGTACTTTCAATGAAACTGGAGCTTTATTGCACGGCAAGCGCAAGACTAGGACAAGAATGAGGAATTAACATCTTGTTGAATCTGGCATCGAGCAAATTTGCCATCCTCTTGCTAAAACTGGCCATCTGGAGTATGTGTGTGTGTGTATATATATATATATATATATATATATATATATATATATATATATATATGGTTTGTGTGTGTGTCTGTGTGTGTGTGTGCGTGTGTAGGTGTGTCATAGACAGGGCCTCGTATTCAACCAGAGCTGGCGTCCACACAGTGCACACACAGACGGAGTAGGAGGAGATGTCTTACACCGCTGCTACTTCCCTCACGAGGGGATGTGAAGAGGCCAGGGGCTCATGGACGGCTTCTGTGCTGATGTTGCGTCGCATGGAAGCTTTAGGGACCAAGGAAGGGTCAAAGGTCAAAAAGGTGTGACCCTGTGATTAGGAAAATGGCCTGAGCAGGATCGTTAAACAATCATAAGCTACGATCCGTATGACGGATTTACAGATCAGGTCAGTACTCTAGATTGGTATTGGATTGGTTTTGTTGGATTTTCCAATCTGATGTATTTTAAGACGTGAACATGTGTGGCACATAAACACAGGACACCACTTGGCTTAAAGCAAAAAAAAAAAAAAAAACACCCTAATCGACTTACATATTAATCTTAATAACGAACAATGATGTCTGAGGTATATTTTCTGAGATTTTAGCTTAAACTTCTTTCAACATGTTGGTCAATTTGGTTTGGTTAACGCTTTCCTACATTACCCACAATGCCGTGCTGATAGTAGTGCCAGTGGGATATACCCCTCACTTCATCTCTACATGAAAAATGGGATGCAGTGGCACTTTAGTCCTTTAGTCTGTCCAGCTCTCTCACCTCCTCATCTGTACACTCTGCTCAAACAGTTTAGCTTCAACTTTAACACTAATTCCACTGTCAAGGTCATCGTCATCTCATAGCTCGCTAACTAACCTAGCAGAGTGGGATAGCTGCATTGCATTCTGGGACTTTGAGTCCAATGTTTGCACCAACGTCTCCACTGCTTCTACACTGTTTGATATGACATTAAACGTCACTGGAAAGTAGTCAGAAAAGAAGCTTTTGTTTTTAGGAGCTAAGATCCAAACCTGACTGTTATCACTCATGTTTGAGATTGTTGAAATGTTTTTTTCTCCTATTGTAACTGCACTAGCAATAACACTGTCCCCCTGTGACTTCTCACAGGAATAATGAAAATAGAGCACCAACCAACCACCAGAATCACTAAACACTTCACCAATATTCAAATATAAACACATTTAATGTGCTTCAGGGTGAAGGTTCCTTTTAAAGAATAACCAGAAATTTTGCAGAGAGATGACCCAGTTACCATGGTTACCATAAAGATTTCAATATCAGATCAATATCCGAACTCTGACAAAATGAACTATCATCGCTTCACTTGTTCAACAACAGGTGAATCGTTCTTTTCATGAATGGACCTTCTGGCGTGGTACTTCGCTGTGTCCTTTGACATTTACACGTGAAAGAGGCGGTGAAAGAGAAAAGTGTCTCTCAGTCTGGCAGTCAGTTAGCTGGCATGGCTAGTCACCAGCTCTCAGCGTGGGCAGGACTGGCACGCTCAGCCTCCGAGGACAGATGGACGTTGAATAACGGGTCTGATTTCATTTTCTCTGTATTTGCAGAGAGAGACAGTCCATAACGAGTGCTAAAGGGAATACTAATCCACACCCATGACTCATATGATTACCATATGCTAATCGTTCTGTCCTTCATCCGGACTGGCCTGGGGAACGTTTTCCCAGTCATGCTAAATCAAGAGTGTCAAATAAGATACGGCCTGTGAGCTGAGACCAGTCCGATGAAAGGCTCTAATCCAGCCTGCCAAATGAATGTTCTGAATGAAAATTGTCTTGTGGACTGTAATTGAAATCGAAAAAAAGAGCTAGTCGCTCTTATTCCACTAGAGGGCAAAAAAGAGCGATAAACTCAGAGCCGTAAACACAATGTGCTAACCTCACAAAATGTGCTAATGATGCAATTCTTCATTAGCAAGCCAACAATTTGACATGTAAACCCAGTTAGGTCCATTACAATTCAAGGTTTTAACACTACAAAATGTGGAAAAGTTCAAGCGGGGGGTGAATACTTGTGCAAGGCACTGTAAAGTAACACCATAGTTTGGAAAATTTGGGGGGTTTTGGCAATTATTTGCAGAATGATCATTTGCTTTGTAGGAGATATACTGTATGCTCAATTCATTTGTGTGTTCAAAATGTATCTTTCAGATGAATGGTGATAACACATGGAGTGGTTGATGTGTTATTGGTCTCTAAACTGATTTTGGCCCCTCCCACTTAACACTGTAAGTGTCATTTGGAAGGTTACCTTAAATGAGTTTGACACCCCTGATCTGATAGTTTAATGGACTCGGCACCATGCAGTACTCGGATTTGATCACTAGGTGGAATGATATCACACTAAAACTGGGTATTATTCATCCTTCACTGATTCTTTCTCACATCACAAATGATTGTGTTTCAGACTGTAAAAAGTGTTGGCCATTAAAAAAAAGTGAACGCGTTTGCACTGTGGCACTATCCTAAGAGAACATGCATGCATGTCGAAGTCAGTAGAGCTGCACAAGCTCCTGATGCATCACATAAATCTTCCAATGGGTGAGCATACACTCCCCCGAGCCGGCCGCATTCCCAAAGCTGCAGATGGTGTTTGCTGAACACACAGCATACGTCGTTGCGAGATATTTCCAGCGCCGGAGGGTCAGCCAAGGTTTTTTGGAGGGGAGGACTGGGACGGCACCAAACCACAACAATCATGGACTGTGTAATCCCACTAAAGTGAACCAAATGGGAACTGAAATGCAGGAAAACTTAGGGAAGCGAGATCCAAAAGCTTAATTCAAACAACACGCTTATTTTATACGGGTTTACTCATGCCATTGATACACATTTGAGATTGTGTAGTGTAGGGATAGATTTGTATCTTTTCGGACAAAGAGAAGCTCTTCTAGAAATCTTGAGGTCAGGAGTCAGGAGGTGAAGGACGAAGGGGACATGATGAAAACTACTGTAGAAAAAAATAAACTAATTAGCCTGATTGAAGTGCTTTTAGTACATTTATGCTGATTCATTTGTCACATTAGCCAATCACCCAATCGAGTGGCAGCAGGGTAATGCATAAAATCATGCAGATACAGGTCAAGAGCTTCAGTTAAAACATCAAACATCAGAATGGGAAAAAAATGTGACCTCACTGACTTTGACTGCGGCCAGACGGGCTGGCTTGAGACCTCCTGGGATTTTCACTCACAACAGTCGCTAGAGTTAAAAAGAATGGTGCAAAAAAACATCCAGTTGAGTAGCAGTTCCATGGGTGGCAATTCCTTGTTGATGAGAGAGGTCAGAGGATAATGGGCAGACTTATTCGAGCTGACATGAAAGCTTCAGTAACTGTAATAACCATTTTTACAAGTGTGGTGAGCAGAAAAGCATCTCAGAACACACAACACGTTGACCATTGAGGTGGATGAGCTACAACAGCAGAAAAGCACATCGGATTCCGCTCCTGTCAGCCAAGAACAGGAATCTGAATGGGCACAAGTTCACAGAGATGCTTTTCTGTTAACCACAGTTGTAAAGAGTGGCTATTTGAGTTACTGTAGCCTTCGTGTCAGCTCGAACCTGTCTGGCCATTCTCCTCTGACACTCTCTCATCAACAGGGTGTTTTGACTTGTAGAACTGCATCTCACTGGATGATTATAGGAGGTGGGAGGAAACTAGAGAACCTGGAGGAGACTCACCCAGACTTGAGAAGAACATGGATAGTAATCCAAGCTCAGGATCAAACCCTGGACCCTGGAGCTGTGAGGTGGTAGCCAACCATTTTTAGAGCAAATGTTTTTAGAACATTGCAGGAACGTTATTTTAACAGCTTAACCTTCTTAGAACCTGCTGAATACTTACTAACCACTCTAATAACATTTTCAGTGAGCTTGGATATTAAACGCTGTACAGTTCCAGTAAAATTATTACATGCAGTTATATTTACAGTCCATCCAAGGTGTTGCTGTTGACCTATTTCTCACGTATGACATCACATATTAATCAACCTATTCCAATAGTGTTTTTATAACAAGCTCATTTGACCATATTATTAATTTCCTGAAACTTACAGTATGTAACAGTTATTTTTTCTGCTCTTGTGTTAAGTTTCTAGGTCAAAGGGAACGCTGTGACAGAAAAGCTCAATCACTCGGCTGATTGAAAGGAGGTAAGGTAAGACGAAATTAAAGCCATCCATCAGGAATTCGTTCCTTCGAGGCCTGGCCAGGAAATGGAACCTGAGTGGTGACATTTTCCAAATGATGTGCCTATAATTGGAATCTTATTAGCCGAGCGTTCAAAGATTCTCTTCCCTCAAGAGCTCGATGCTGTGGTTTAGTTGAGAGGAAGTGTGACTGTGATTTAACGTTCGCACACGTAATGCTACTTACAAGCGTGTCAGCCCACAAAACCCACAAAAAAAAGCAGTTCCATTACACACCACACATGTGTTCAACAGATTTCAGAGCTGGGATCAGTCTACTGTGCATTAAGGCTTAGCCAGGATGCCCTAAATGAACCTTCTTCTAAACACTTCTTATTACTTTACATTAAAAACATAAAACAATGGGGAAAAGACCATCTAGTCATCTTTTCTAAAAGAAAAGACTGGTTTAATGTATTTTTCTCGCTGTTCCATTCGCACCTCATATTTTCTTGTTCTCTTGGTTTCTTTTTTCTCATTTAATGTCGTTTATTTCTTTACATTCTTTTTTCAGCCTCATTTCTAACAAAATCCTTCCAAATTTAATAAATAACTGTGATTTCACTGGAATTCATACAATTTTCTGTTAACAATTCTAGCTTATTGTTCACTAACGACCATAAACTGAAAACAAGTAAACAAACAAACAAATAAATAAATAGTTCATCCTTAACCTTCTAGGTTATTGTTCACCGAACACAGTGAATGATACAGTAACTGTAGTGTACGTAAATACATAAATATATATAGATAGATAGATAGATAGATAGATAGATTGTTGTTCAGTAACTATTGAAGTATATAAAGTATTCAGTAATGGTAATGGAAAACTTATAAATAAAAAATAATCTAATCTAACTAGTTAATATATGTAAATGCTTATAAAAAATGCAAAAATATTTTATATAAATAAAATATGTTTTATTGGTTATATGTTTTAATTTTTATAAAGATAACAAATAAAAAGATAAATAAATAATTTTGGGTTAACAATCCTTAACCTTCTAGCTTGTTATTCATTAACTAGTATGAATTATTCAGTAAGTTTTAACAAATAAATAAATAGCCAGGAAAAGCTTGTACTTAAGGGAGTGAGGAATGTACGTCCGGACCTGCCAACAGGTCTTTTTAATGTGACATACCAAAAGCTTCAAGTTCAACCAAGCATTCCTGTCCAGTTTAAGAGCAAATGCCACACATATTTCCTGCCAGACCCTCTCTACTCTATTGACCTCACTTATGAAAACTGTGGCATTGTGCCTTTATTGAAAATCCGGCGACCTCCAGGAGAAACCCCACCAGACCACATGCTGCATGACAGAGCACCATGCAAATGGTGCATAGAGCGGCTGCAAATAGTTCATCTCCACAGGGAGGTTCTGATAGTCCATCTGAGAACAAACGAAAGCACCGCCTGTTCATTTTACCCCCTACAAGCCTTAAAAAGTTCCCCCAAAAATGAAAGTTACGTAACACATGACTCGGACTATGAGGATATAAATGTGCAATCTCGAAGGGCATAAACAGGGGTGGTGGGGGAAAAAGGCTCGCCAAAGCCAACAGTGAAAAGTAGGCCATGTTTGTAATATTTCATCCAGTTTCCACATACCTTCTCCTCACAGTCCTGAAAATAACACCTCTCAAACTTTTAAAGCTCATTATACTGACATGCAATCTTTCAAGTGTTGTTTTCCCTGTTACTGAGTGAGCATGAAGAATTCATCACATGCATCATATTTATTCCATCAGTTATTCTGAGTCCATGCTATATTCCTTTCGGTCAGGCGTTGCTGAAATCTCCATCTGTTTCCTGAGAAATGGAGTAGGTGCAGTTTTACCACAGTGCTGTTCAATTCTGTATTCAGATTGGTCAGAAGGTGTTGCTTAAATCATTCACCCCACATGAACTTTTCCACGTTTTGAAGCATTACAACCTGGAATTGGAATGAACTTAACTGGAAATTTTACAGTGTGATTGATATAATATTTGTAACATTTGATGATGCAACATATTTTTTTATTGTGACACAAATCCTCATTAAACAAAAAGCAGAGAGTTGTTGCTTTACCCCCTGTACAATCATCTTTGACTGAAATTACAGCTGCAAGACTTCTGGCATATGTCTCGATCAGCCTTGGACATTGGATCTTGATATTTTTGCCCTTTTTTTTTTTTTTTTTTGGCAAAACTGCTCACACTCTGTTGGTGACCGTTGGTGAACAACAAGTCTTGCCACAGATTCTTAATCAGATTGAGGTCTGGGCTTTGGCTAGGCCAATTTAATGCATTTAGATTCATGGTTCGATCCACTCCAGTGTAGTTTTGAGAGTATGTTTAGAGTCATTTTCCCACTGGAAGGTGAAGCTCTGCCTCAGTCTCAAGTCTCTTGCAGACTAGAACAGGTTTTCTTCTAGCATTGCTCTGAGTTTGGCTCCATCCATATTTCCCTCAACTATGACCAGTTTCCCAGTCCCTACTGATGAAAAGCATCCCAAAAACATGATGCTACCACCATAACCAAACATAGCATTTTATATGCCAAGGACAAAAAGCTCAATTTTGGGACTATCAGGTCAAACAACCATTTTCTTCATGTTTGCTGAGTTTCCAGCATGCCTGTTGGCAAACTCATATGGCTTTTTTTTTTCTTTTCATCACTCTTATTTAAAATCCAGCTTTGTGGAGTGTCTGGGCTATAGTTGTCCTCTGAACAGTTTCTCCCATGTGAGCTGTGGATCTCTCCAATTGCTTCAGATTTACCTTCGAATAATATCACTGTTTTGTGTAGATTCATGACATATAATCCCAATTTGGTCCATTTCGGTTCCAGATTGTAACACTACAAAACGTGCAAAAACATGGGGTTAAATACTTATAGATGCCACTGCATAAGAAGACACTTGCAGAGTTAATTACATTGTTATGGAAAATTCATTTAATTGGAAATAGAATTTCATCCTCTGTCATGAGTAAATGGGAAGCCAACCAGACCTTCAGTCATACATTATCAGTTTGAATATAATGCACTGAAAGTCCCACAAGCCAATCAGAATTGACCTGGCACAGATCTTATGTAAACCAACATAAAAGTAAAGGTACACTAATGACGTTCTACTGTCAGCTCATAACCCCTCGTGTGTACTCTACAAACACTGTGCAACTTCCTTCCTTTCATAATGCTGTTTCTTCACAGGTTTTTTATAGCCAGAGTAAATATTTACATATACGTAAACACCCCTCCTGTAAGATCCACCCTAATAAGGGTGACGGCTCATGAATATTCATCTCCGCTGTGTAATCCTTCACTATGATTGCGTCAGAACAGGTAATGGAAACAAGCTAAAAATAATCCTGACCTCTATAAAAACCAACTGTGGAAATCAATAGCCTTCTCTGAGAGAAGTAATGAGCAGATCCTCTGTCTCAGGCAATGTGAAGAACATTAGTAGGAGATGATTCATTCTGCAGACTCCAACCATCTGAACTGCACCCATAATACCAATTCTCCAAACCAGAAATGATCTATTGAACTGATAGCACCAATTAGATGAGCAGCAGTGTCCTCCCAATTACAGCAAAGGTGGAAGGTGGCAGCTCATTTAGTGGCCAAGTATCCACATTTAAGCCTTCAGCCAGTATGACCAGTATCACTGTAAGTCAGTTTAAATGTTAGGAGTCAAAACCTTGACCATACCAGAACAGAAAAATAAAAAGATTATAACTCAAAACAAAACGTAATTAAGCAAAATAATGATACACTAAGTTGAAGTAATGTCATAATATCTTTAGATAATGAGATATTGTGTCAGAATAATGAGATAACGAGATAATAGCAAGATAATAATAACATAAATAACCACCAAACTGATAAAAACATAATAGGCAAAGTTCCTAAAAAAAGAAAAAATCAAATCCAAAAATGTCAAAAATATCAAAAATTTGATTGAAAATGAAATATTCTTTAGTTTCATTCAGTCTTCAGCCAATAAAGGGAACATTTCACACATTTCTAAGCAAACCATAAGAGTACAACAATCAACTCTCTCTAACATATGAAATACAGTCTGCTTTGACAGCCTCAGCTGCGTGACCTGTGTGCTGTTCCATTGTGTTCGTAATATGTTAAAGATAAAGCACGGAGGCTAATGATGCTAACAATTAGTGAACCATATGAGATCAGATAGAATGACATTGTTTTCATTTGTTCATTTCATTTTGCACTTTGAGGAAAGTATTCCTGGCTTTGCTAGTTTCAATGCCAGGATATGAAAGTGCCTGGTAATCAAAGAAAAAAAAATGAATGAATAAAAAAGATGCAGTTTGCATGTACACTGTAATTATATTACTGGGTGCTTGTGTCTGAATCTCTCTCTCTCTCTCTCTCTCTCTCTCTCTCTCTCTCTCTCTCTATGTCTTTCCTCTTTTCACTGTACAATGGTTTTAAAAAGCGACAAAGGAGTGAGCTCGGACTGACACTAAGGCTTTTGCGTATTTTTGCTCTATTCTGACTCACATAAGTAAAAGGTATCAAGAGAAACAGCACATGCTGTCCGAAATTTTCTTAATTGTCTCGTCAATGCTTTGCCCTTGAACGCTCTGCTACGCGAGCATGCATATAAAGCTGTGGTTATGAAACACAGCAGCACAAGGTATTCATGGAGCCAATTTGCTTTTCAGCATTGAATTCAGTATAATAACCGAGCACCAGTAGACACATAGGTGACACGGATATATACGAAATCGTGCGAATGGGTTTTTCATAGGTCAAACCAACCTTTGCACCAGATTTGCAAAAAAATTGTGATTTATTTCTTACCCATAAATTACGAAGTGCTTTTTGGGCACAGCTGATTTACATTTACATTTACATTACATTTATGGCATTTGGCAGACGCCCTTATCCAGAGCGACTTACAATAGTGCTTTGAAGTCTATCAAAAATACATTCTGATATTGGCTCGCTAGGTCACAAACTAGGAATACCATCAGTCCAAAACTCTGTTGGGGAGGAGATTTTTTTATTTATTTATTTATTTTTTGTGTGAAAGTGCTAATTTAAGTATTTTATGAAGAGGTACGTCTTTAGACGTCGTTTGAAGACTGCCAGTGACTCAGCTGTTTGGACATCTAGGGGAAGTTCATTCCACCACCTTGGTGCCAGAACAGAGAAGAGTCTCGATGCATGCCTTCCTTGTACTCTGAGAGATGGTGGGACCAGTCGAGCAGTGCTAGAGGATCGGAGGGAGCGTGGTGGCGCTCGAGGTGTGATAAGTGCTT
>CM040480.1:2691246-2710825 GCA_022758105.1 Pangasianodon gigas
TCCACGACCATGGGATACGTAATCTGCCATGGTTGTTTAAGAAATGAGAAGCTACACACTGCATCAGTTAAGGTTAAAAGAACTGTTGCCAGCTGAAACATATTAATCACTGCAGTAATGATCCAATCATAGGCTCTTAAGTATTTGCTTATTTAAACCCAAACAGCGACCTTTTTTTTGGCCAGGCAGTGTATTTTGTTGTTCTGCGTTTAGACTCGGCCTGGTTTTGGGAGATGAATAAGCACAAAACCCTTTTTTTCAACAAATTCAATATTTTATTTACAGTGTGAGCAGCCATGTTGATTTTATGTCATACGCTAGATGCATTTACGACTTTCCAAGTAGGAATTCCAAGCTGAGGAGTTGTTTTCTTGGGTTTCTTTTGGTTTGGTCAGCTTTAGTGGAATGCAACACCTACTAGCCCCCTGCTACTAGCGAGATATGGAAGTTGAATCCCTCTGAATTCTCCATCTGGGTAAAAGTATATAAATTATAGGCCTGTCCATGACTGGCTAGTGTTAGGCGGGTAATGAAAGGGTAATGAGAGGCCACAAAAGAACCCTGATGATTACAGAGTCACTAATTAAGCTGTTCATTGAGCCAGTAACTAATGCAATGCATCCAAGAAGACCATCGCTGGGTTTCATCATTTGGTGCCTCCTTATGTAGGCCAAGTTGTTTATTCCCTGAAAGTGACCTGTGCTAGTTTTTCCACTGCAGATCACTCCGTCCATTACTGCATGACTCTTAAACAAAGATGGCATTCGCTCTGAAAATCAGTCGCTGGAAATAGAACATCATGTGAAACTCATCTCCAAGATCCGATTATGAAATTTAATAAGAAATTATAAGCAAGAATGAGCTTATCCAAGACTCTTGCCCATAGCTGCCCCTCTTTTCTTCCTCAGAATAATAAGAGCTCCTTTCTGACGTCGCTCAGCGTCACCTATTCGCTCCAGTACTTTTCCTTCTCCATTCTCCCTGATGTGGCTAGCTGCTTTCACACCACAAGCCCAAAATAGAAGCACGGGGTAGGAGGGGTAAAGAGAGGAGATGAAGACTGAGACAATCCATTTATTCCCAGAAAGCTTTGTTTTGACTCCATTTTGAAAGGTTTAGGTGGGAAAACGTTAGCCGGGGCGTTGTCCAACACCGGAGATTATCTGCTTGAGTATCTTGGACTGTATTGTTTTTATCAATATTTTCTGTGATTCTGAACTAATTATCAGATTGAACGTAAGAGTCTGGAATGTCATTACCTTAATAATTAAAATTTGATCCGGAAATTACGTTCCAGTTATCATATCACCTTCACTGACTTTTTAAACAAAAATATTATGTAAAAGTTGAGCTTGTTGAATGACTATTCAGCTTTTCTGATGTGATGATATAATCTTATTAAAGGTTATTTCATAAACGAATAGAGATCCATCTGCAGTGTGATTCAACTCTCCTTTCTCAGGTTATAAATATTTCAGGTTTGAAATATTTTCCATTTCCAAAGACATAATTTGTGGATGGTTAAAATAGCAAGCATACAGCATAGATTATTATATACATTTCAAATATTATGTTTTGCTTTTTAATTGGCTACCAGCTGCTATGGCGAGAAACAGGAGTAACCAATCAGAATCATGCATCTTTTGTGTGTGTTTCTGTTTGAAAGCCAGCTAGCTACACTCTGAGATCAGGGATATCGCAATGACAGCCAATGAAGTACCAAAGGTTTAAAGCAGAAGTTAAAAAATAAGGTGTAGATAAGGTTTTATAAGATAAAATCATTTTCAGCATAAAATTAGCATCTTATTTTCAGTGTAACTGTTATAAAGGTATTTTATGGAAACATTATTAATATGGCAAGATTGTGTGATGGTAGATTGTGCCTTAAATGATAAAATAACAAATTCATGCCATTACCACTTATACTACTGTCTGGCATCCACTCAAAATATAACTGTACAGATCACGTGGTGATTTTATTTAGTATATTTACTCATCCCCTGCTGAAATAAATTAATGGGCTACGATGTGGGGAATGTGGGGAAGAGCAATGTCACGCTGTACCCATGCAAATGAAGAAATATTATGCAATCTAATTTTATACAAAATGGACAGACTAGGCTGGTATGAACGTCATGAATACCAGCCTTGCCCTTGTTCTGACCCTGAATGCTTGGCTTTCACACCATGTCATTTTTTTCAGCATTCACATATTTGCATCTGCAGTCAGTATTTTTCCCCCAGATTGCATTGTTGGTACTCTTTTGCAAATAAGATCTTGTTATGTAATTTTCAGTAATGGCTGGTCATGATATTAAATGAGGAAATATGAAACCAATATGGTTGAGCCTTATAGCACAGGGTCTCATTATACACATAGGCACAGACTGATTGAAAGACAGACCTTCCATGATTGCCATTTTTTTGTAAGTGTTTCATGTCTGTAATGATGCTGTGTCTCTTCTGATAAACAGAAAAGCTGCTCTTGCTGTTGGCTAGCTCACGTGAAATTCACAGTTCTGTCAGTCATGTAATCTGTACTTTGATTGGACGATGTTTACTTAGGCTATTATTTTGAAAAATCAGTGATCGAGGGTGTGATCCACCTTGTTCATGTTTATTATATCAGCTACTATATTACAGAGCGCCTTCTCACTCACGTGAGAACGTGTTATGGGTATGTCAGAGATCCAGACCTTAATAAATTAGTGACAGTGCACACAAAAATAAGAGAATGTTTTATTCTGTGTGATCACCTGACATGACTGTGTGAATCTACAGTCTGGGCTAGAAAGAAATAATGCTGTTGGAAATATTGTAATTACGAGATGAGCGCAATTGAATGCCCCCACTGTTGATGATACAAAAAGAAATAGATAAAACAAAAATAAGTTTTCTCACGCTGTCTTTTTTTCCATGCTGACCATTTTTTTCTGACGAAAACCACGTGAACACACACCATGTCGTAATCATTACCTCCGAACTCAAATGCACAAACTTCCGAGGAAGACTTGAGGGCAGCATCAGCCCTCGCTTCTGCATACCATTATGTCTGCTTTTCTTACAACCATTACTGATTGTTCTTGGCTCCAAAAAAGTAACAATATCCACTTTAAGGCATTAACAACAAATTACATGATCTAGATGCCAATAATTCAGCCTTATTAGAATGTATTTTTTTCAGATTGTAATTAACCCAGCTAGCCCTGGTCATTTTGTCCCATTACCATTCTGGTGAACATTGAAGAAATGAAATAAATAGCAATAGAAATGAAGAAATGAAATGAATAGCAACAGAAATGCTATGCCCCTAGCGGTGACATTCTCTCTACAATATCTAATCTATCTAATCTGTTTATGACTCCATCAAACAAACAAACGTCAGTCCCACATACTATAAAGCTAAAAAAAAAAAAAGTGCTCTCTCTGTCTGCACTGTTTTCCACACGATAAGATGATGCAGTATTTGACGAGGAGGCTCTTTGCGTCATTTGTAGACTTATATGTCGGCTCCATCTCATAAACAAGCTCAGGCATGTGGCCATGTGCTCCATAAAAGTGTCAATAAAATACAGAAAAAGAGGGGAATTTGGGGCAGAAAGTTGAGTTTTCCATCCTGTGTTACTTAGGCTTTTAGCTTTCTCTAAAGATCTTCTCATGGCAGACTATTGAATTAAAAATTGGTACGAATTCTTATGATAATGGCATCTCTTTAGGAGCATGTACAGCCTCAAGCATTAATTTCTCATAGATCATGTTGTACTAATGCTGGTGCTGGTTTGAACCGTTTTTTTTAACCAAACCCTTACTGGTAAATCTCATCAACTTGCCTGGTCTTGTTAGCAGTTCCAGAGTACATTATGCTAGTCATCTTTGTTGTTGTTTCAGTGTCATCCTAGAACAATGTTAAGAGATGTCAAGTCACTGAAAAATAACTTGTATAAACTTTCAATCATTTATATAAGGTTATGTAGAAGTCCTAGAAGAAAGGTTCCATGTAATTTCCATTAGTGTTCTTTGGTTTGTTCCTTTAATCAGACCAGGAAAGGTTATGTGAAGGTTAGGGCTATAAGACCATTAACCACTGAAGAACCATTGGGGCCCATCTTAGACAATATTTGTAGGAATGTTAAATAGAGATCATATTACCTTCATTGTATCATTTATCAGGAAAACATTCCTTCATTCATCTTCAGTTAGTGGTCAGGGTGGCAGTGGATTCAGAGTGTATCCTGAGATCTTCAGGGGGAAACACACAACGGATGAAACAACAGTCCACTGCAGGACACTACTCATACCTTACCATAGTCAAGTTACCTACAGGCTTGTTTTTGGGAAGTGGGAGAAAACTGGAAAACCTGAACAAATCCCTATGGAGAACAATGAAACTTGACCTGGGGACTCTGATGTTTTGAGGCTTTTAGTTTTTCAGGTTCTTCCAAAGATCACTGTAGTCCGATCACTGGGGTCCGAACATACAGTGTGCCAAGACAAGTTCAACACAAAACGATGGAAACAAGGAACTAGAAGGAGCCTAACTAGGAACCCTGGAGCATTACATTGCAGTAGGATATACTGTATACACTGACCAATGAGTCCTAATAAGACTAATTATAGTGTAAGTAGAAAAAAGTCACTAAACTACAGCATTATACAGCAGTAGTACCTCAACGAACTTTGTTAGTGAAAAGAAATGTGCTTGTACGATGTTTTTACATACAGGCGTTCATTTGAAGGGCACTTTTCTACACTGATCCTTTAAGGGAACCCCTAGAATGACAACTGAAGAACTGGTAAGGGTTTTAGATGTAGCATTTTTTTCCCCAAATAGTGGGTCTGATGCATAGTACAGGATCATTTATCTGTTTTGTCCTACAGCTTGGTATTAGGATTTATTACAAATTCGAAATGATATCACAGATCATAGCATGATACATAACACTCCTTCTCATAAGCCATCCTCATACTGTATATGCATGCTCATACTGTGTCTTTCATTTCTGTCTTTATCTGCTTATAAGGAGTTTGACTCACGTTTTTATTCAGATTTTGTAAAGAAAGTCAAGTATCTGATTCCAAATGCAGTTCGAAAACAGCTTTCTAAAGTTGAACCTTCATCAACAGCCTCTTTCCACATTGCAAATGTGATAAACGAACATGTCACGGTCTGGCACATCTGCTGTGGCGTCTTTCGAAGATCTCAAGCTGTCCTACTTTCATCAAAATACAGGCCAGAGCAGATATTTTTAGGCGCCACTGGTGGGCCACTCTTAGCAGAGGACTAGAGGACAAGGTGAGAAAAAGATCAGGGACGCAGACAAAGACGGCACTCTCTTTACACAGAGGTTTGTGGGTTTTCATTCGGGCAGGTGAATGGCCATGTGACACATCTATTTTGTCAATAAGAAAGGAGAAACAAGGTGAATCATACTGAGGCGTAAAATATGTTTTGGGCCTTTAACACACTCGAACACAACAAAAGATCCTAGTGAGTTGGGGTATAAGAGGTTATTATTTGCCAGATACATGTGACTTTGTGTTCTAAAATTAATCTGAGCCTGTAGTAATGCTTTTATCACAATTTATGGAACATGCACACAAAAAGTAAAAAGCAAGCATGATATTGGAAGAGCATTAATGCATTAGGGATGGAACTGAATGAACAGATAATGTCTTCAGGGAAAAAAAGTGAGCAGGAGGTTTTTTCTTTCATGCGAGTGGTCAGATATGAAGCTTATGCGACAAACAAAGACAAAGTTCATTAACATGCAATGAATTTACAGCATTCATTCATTCATCCATCCTTAGTATCTGCCTGGTCAGGGTCGTGGTGGTTTACATTAGGCTACTAGTTTTGTATATATTTTGGGAAATATCACCAATGAAATTCATTACATACTTCCCATTAAGCCCACGTCCACTTTTGCTTTAAATCCGAATACAGATAGGTATATGTGGAGCACTAAACAGACACAGATAGCGTCACATTCTAGTTACACCCCCATAATTCATACAAAGTTATGATTAGTCTCAGTGGACATTTTGTACCACTATGAGTTGAAAATAAATGATATGGAAAAGTAATTCTATTTCTAGTTAAATTATGCACTCCCATGATCTAAAGACACAAATTCACTATATCTCACTTTTATAAGCATTCATGAGTTATGATATTTCTACCACAGTTCCAAATTCACTATAAATGGTAAATGAAATAGTGAATTCCACCAAAATGCTTCCTTTATATGATGCACAAGTCCTCATTCCTTTTTGGTCTATATTTAGAACCTCAATAACAGCAAAACAGAACAAATCCCTCAGTAGGTAGGCACGGATATAAAAAATGAGGAATTATAAATGCCTTCCCTATTGCTCCACGGATTATAACGGTATCAAGATAATCTAAACCAAGGTGAGATAAGGCTGCGGAGGGGATTAAGTGCCAAGTCGCTGATGTGCTACCTGCCTTATCGCCATAATATTTAGTGATTCTGATGCATAAATGTGTGTAAATTGAGATTGATACTCTAATCTGCTTAAGAGGAAACAGCTGCAGTGTTATCACAGTTGAGGGTCACTTTAGATGTGGATTTGAGTCATGTATACTTAAATTAGATGTAAACTGACCAGTTTTGCTACTGTTGGTGCTAAATAATTTACATGTCAGAGTCCACATACAGATCAAAACCTTGGCTTAATAGATGATGTTCTTTTTATAACCTTGTAGAACCGACAGATAAAAGTTCTACCACACCAAAATGGATTATTTTTCCATAGCAGCACATCACAAAGTGTTTTATTCCTTTTATACAACAGCAATGTGTCAATAATTATAATTTATTACTTATTAAAGAACAACAGATCATACTTTACTTCCATTTACAGTTACATTTAATGTTGGGTCCTGTTTTCCACTTACATCATAATCACTATAAACAGTCGTTCTCTCTTGAACGAGCATTGAAGTTAATAAAAAGACGCAGCTTGTCATGTTACAGAGAAACCACAAAGCGTAAACTGTCCTGAAGACTTAAAACATACAGCTTAACAAAGCTACAAAGTACTGACACTGGAGACTCCTTCCATAAATGTTACCTAAACGTCTCCTTACAGTAACCTCCACCACATCAGCGATTATACATGATTTCTAATCCATTTAAGTGGAGCGTCTGCCATCATTCACAAGGAAAAATTAACATATTAGAACAAGTGTATTAATATAAATTTGTGAAATCTGTCAGAGATGCTTCTATAGAAAATTAATCAACACCTTCTAACTAATCAGAATCAAGAATCATGATACAAACCATAACGCCTCACAAGAAAGCTTATAAATAGGTATTTTTCCTCACACCACTTTTATTCCACATTACACAACTATAGCAGCATGTCAAACCATTTCTCAATCCCGGAGCGCTATTCTTAGCAGCGTAGAAGCTTTTCCATGCCTGGTTTCTGCAGGATGCAGTCTCTCTCTCTCTCTCTCTCTCTCTCTCTCCCTCTCTCTCTCTCTCTACTCTGTCACATATGTGGAATACAGAGAAGCCTAGATGACTCATCCAGCTGCAGCATGCCAATCCTGGCAATCAATCAACCACAGCCCGGGGGGCGCCACTATGAATGCTGGGAGAAGAAAGAAAAACGAAGTGACAGTGTCAAATCCAAGCCACAGTGTGTCTATCACAGGTACTGACATACAGGAAGACTGGTTACAGCATGGCTTGGTGCGGTTTACAAGGTTGAAGCAGGGGTATGCGTAAAATATTTGGACGTTCCCCCTTTCAGGCCTCTGTGTTGTGGTCTCTGGGGAAGAAGCAGATTAAACCTCTAATCTGCAAAAATGTGCCTACGTAGCCACAGCTAATCCACACAGGGGCTGGGAAAATGCAGTGGATTTAAAAGGAGGGTCTGAATGAAGCCAAGATAAGATCTGAATTCAAGAAACAATGCAGACTCAGCTTTGCTGTAATATTGAAAAACGTGAAGGGGGCACAAATTTATGCACCCAGTTGTATTGTCATATTTTCAGCACCCAAGCAAAAAGCAATGAATATTTGATTCAGGGTCTCAATCAAGCCAAGATAAGATATGAAGTCCAGAAATAATACAGACACTGCTTTGCTGTAATATTGAAAAACATTTTGCACCCAACTGTATTGTCATATTTTCAGCACCCAAGCTTTTTGGATATTTGATATTTGAACAATACATACATAACCAGTGTAAATGTATGCAGAAAAAGTATTTCAAAATGCAATCAAAGGATCAATATCATATGTCAATAAATATCAGGAACACATCTAAAAGATAGCTTACGCTCATTAGGGTAATGTGCCAACATTCGTTTTGTGTCTGCATGGCATGAAACCAAATCCCTCACATGCACCATGCATGAATCATGCTTATAAATAAATCTTAATTATCATCTGGCCTGGACTATTATATCCTTCACATAAAAGCCTAATTAACGTAATTAGTGAGCTCATAAATAACACCAAGGTCTTGTGATCTTCAGCAGCCTGGCATCCAAGGAAAGGGAAAAAAAAACAAATACAGGAAAAATAAGGGGGGAAATGCAAATGAGCTTAATGGAAATTAATTAGCATGGTCTGCTTATGTGTTTTTCCCAAGCATTCATGCTTAGTATTTTTACCGCAGTGAGCTCCACAAAGTCACGGAATGAGGACGAGCTTCTTTCCCTCATGTTTCCAAAAGAAAATTTGATAATCCCTGGAAATGGTCAACTAATTAAAGCTGTCAGTGACCCTGTCAGTGGGACGAGACATCTGACGGCGACATCTGACAGTGCGTCTTCATCCCACTGCTCCTTCCACCATCCAGTTCCTCACTGAATCGTTCGTTTAGTTCCTGGATCCATGTTTGTGGCCGTAAAAGCAGACAAAATAAATGAAGCAACACAAATTTGAGACATCAGCAACACAGCAAAGGGCAAAGCAAACACATTTAGTTGACCAAAATGTTGTACAAAACCTCAAATAAAATCATTTAAGGTAATAAAGTTGATAAAAAGTGGAGTAAATGAAACAATTCATAAAAAAGGTGCTGAAATAAAAAAGAGAAAATAAAATAAAAGACAAATGAAATACAAAATTACAAAAGGTAAAAAAATTAATAATTAAAAAAAGACATTACAAAATGCACACCACTGCATCTCCACACAGCACAGCTGGACATAGGCCAAAACATCATGTATTAATATTATTATTATTATTATTATTATTATTGCCATTATTATTATTATTATTATAGTAATCCAGAATATCACTGCCAGATTATTTTTTTAAACTTTCCTTTAAAAAAAAATCCTTAAATTTGTGTTTTTATTAATTTGTAATTGTGACTGAGGTTTCACAAAAAAGTATCTAAGAATAAATCTGGCATTACTTACAGGCTGCTTCGAATAAAGCAACTTCCTTGTAACACAAAGATTCACACAATTTAACTGTAAACTTCAATTAAACTTTCTTTATAAATAAAAATCACAGCGTCACCATGAATGAAAATCGAGATAGAGATAGATTTACAAGAAACGGCTTGTTTTTCCAAAACATTTTCTCACAGAATGTTACTCAGGGGTTATTCGAAACATCACCAGCAAGCTAAACACATTTTGGGAGCTATAAATGAGGCCAGGAAAAAGTATGTTGCATGAAATGTTGTTACTGACTGATAACACTAAATTAGCTATGACTTCATGACTTTTTATCATAAGCTAGCTAATTAGACATTATAGCAATGACTTTTTACCGTAAGCTAGTTAGCTAGATGTTATTTCTATGTGAATTGTATACCAAAGCAGTTCAAGAAAACAACTTCAGGGCAAAGAATAAATTTGACATTAATTACAGGCTGTTTCAGATAAAGACACCTTTTTGGAAGTCAAAGATTTGCACAATATACTATCATTTACAGTTTCTTTATAAATAATCACATGATGGAGGCAACATGGATGAAATTTCCAACGAAGAGTTTGTTATTCCAAAACATTTTTTTTTTCTCAGTGGATGTTGCTCAAGGTTTATTCATGTGGCAAGCAAAGTTAAAAAAAAATGTAGCCGTTCAAATCGCAGTCGGCGAGGGAAATCAGCACCATGAGGGAGTGAGATAAAGAAATAAACCAGCACCGACTCATACATGAAGTGCTAAATAAGGAGTATGAGTAATTGACTTCCACATCAGATAAAAATATACATGCTCTGATCTTTATTAGAGCTGGCTTCCAACGGGTTTGCAATTTCAGTTGCAAATTTAGATGCACTTTTTGAGCTGTACTATAAAAAGCAGACAATAACTTTAAATTTAAACTGTGTGTAAATCTGCTTAGCTGTGTACTACTACTACTACTAAGAAATAATAATAATAATAATAATAATAATAATAATAATAATAATAATCAATATTATCAATATTATCAATATTTATGATTGTTGGATTTCAATTCATTCATTTATTTCAATCTATTTACATTCATCTGGCAAGTGAATCCACTGAATGATTCATTAAGTGATTCGTTAAGTGATTCTGTAATTTGTACTCCATTGGTATACTGCTTTATTTATTCAGCCATTGGGTTTATAAGGTTTCGTATAAACATTATGAGTTTCATGACCTTGTCTGCTACAATCTTTCATAGTGTAGTTTCTATTCCACCTTTTATCTAAAAAAGTGAATTAAATAAATATAAATGTAAAATGGTGCCATTGAAACGGAGAAGGTGAGTCAGTAGTCATAAAGTGGTTCTGGTTCATTGATTAACTCCTGTCTGCAGGTATAAAAAGGCTACTTTTATGAATGAAAAGATTAGTCTGGAGCCAATATAAACTACAATGGAGCTTTTTTCCCCTGAGGACCAGTCTGCTGTCGTCACACTGCTGACAAACGTTGGGTGGGAAGCAGCCAGACAAACGGCTGGCTAATTTTAGCCGTGATGTTTTTGGTGGCCTGTGCTCATGATGACCTTGCCACCCACTGAGCAGCCCGAGACGGAGCTGTTGAAGCCTCTGGAGGACAAGGAGGTCACGGTGAATGAGGGTAGATGGAAAAAGAGGTATTTTCAATCAAAGAATGGAGAAGTCTTTAAGGTTTATCTCATCAAGAGGTTGGAAAAAGAGAGTCATCAGGGTCAGGTGATAAAAACAGACGATATAGATTTGTGGACAAGAACGTAGTTTTAAGGTCTTATCACTGCTTCATAACTCAGGAACGGTTCCAGAAAGATCACTCAGAAATATGATGAAGAAGCCTTTCCAAATATAGTTTTGAAAAATCCATAAATGTTTAACATTGTTTTCAAAATGTACTCCTTACACTTAAAGTTATTGCTTATTATGTTTTCTGTAGCTTAAAATTATGTTTTATTTGCTTTATTCCATGTTTTGTGTGTGTCTGAGAGCTAGGGTATTGACGTCATCAGCGTCACAGATTTGGCACAACATCTGGAAAAATTGTCCGGTGTGGTCATTTATCTCTAAAAATAATCATCACTTTATTTTACTAACCTTATTTGTTTCCTGTGACTCTAAATATACTTTGGTTCAAAAGTTGGCAAGAGTCGATGATGATGATGATGATGATGATGATGATAAACACTAGCTGTACTAGCTTTATAGGGTGTAAAGATGCAGGATAGAGACACAGAATGCTTGAAGAAGGCAGAAGTAGATAAAAATGGATATTTCTCCTGGTGCTCAGGGTACAATATCACACATAACAGAGGAAGTGAACTAAATGATACTCAGTTTTGACTTTCAATTTCAACTGAAACAACAGCCATTTTTTGTCAGTCAGAAAAAACCCCAAGGTGAGATAATATCAGTAAAAATATTTCCATCTTAGTGATGTTTTTCCACAGAATTATGTAACACATAGAACGTCCTGCCACTAAACGTCATATATTCCCAGGTCACAGAGGATCCATTTCTAAAAGAAAAGGTGGGGGGTTGGGTGGTCCACAGTCGCTTGGTGGTTAGCATGTTTGCCTAGCACTTCCGGGGTTGGGGGCTCAAATCTCGCCTCCACCCTGTGTGTGTGTGTGTTGTGTGTGTGGAGCTTGCATGTTCTCACCGTGCTTCAGGGGCTTCCTCCGGGTACTCCGATTTCCTCCCCCAGTCCAAAGACATGCGCTGTAGGCTGTTATTTCAAAATTTCCTGTAGGGTGTGAATGTGTGTGTGATTGTGCCCTATGATGGGTTGGCACCCGATCCAGGGTGTCCCCCGCCTTGTGCCCTGAGCCTGTGTAGGATAAGCAGTATAGAAAATGGATGGATGGATGGATAACGTATGTGAGAAATTCTCAAAAAATGGGTTATGATATGTTATATTATTTTATAAAATTAGGGGGATTTTCTTCCTAAAATTAGGGAAATAATACTACTATTAAAATACTAGCACACTTTTGGCAAATATAAAATAACTTTGATAATATCCCTGCCCATTTTCTGAAAAAAAAAGGTTTCACAACTGTTTTGCATTAATTAATCTGACAATTAATGACTTTCTTTTAAATAAACATAATCCAAGATCACTTCTCCAAAAGCACCCATTTAAAAGAAAAAAAAAAAAAAAAGAGACAGGAGGATGACTAAATCCCCGACATCTGCTGCCTAATGAAGCCGGTCTCTTCGGTATTGGACACATGAGACTTCCACCACTTCTCTTTTTTTTTTGTTAATGAAAGCTTGTCCCCTGGGGTTTTTCATGGCTAACCCACTTACTGATTATGCAAACGTTTACTCTTATGCAAAAGTGACACCCAGATGACCCTTAATTTAGTCATTCGGTCTCCAAACCCGGAGGAGCTCTGGGATTACACTTCTAGAACATCCCAATTGCACAGCAAATGATATAATTAGTTCAGAAATAACCTGGAAATCAGCTAATTGGTTGAATCCCTTATGACCGTTGGTTTTATAATTTGCCCAATCATTCACACACACTGAGTTCTTCATAAAGATTCATTATCCTCAAAGCAATGTATAGACAATGCAGAGACTTCATTGTGTCTATGTTGTGTATCGTAAATGCTAGAGTAACAGGCACAGCTGAAATCAATTTTAGGAAGCCAGGCTAAATGCTCTAAATGTAGCTTTCTTCTGGGAATGTGAATGTGGTATATCTTTTAACCCTTTCTCACGGTACACTGGCGTTCCATTCTGCCGGCGGAATGTAAATCGACTTATCAGACATTTTTAATCAGTCTAAACAAATGAATTATCTTATCGCCACAAGTCTGTTATAAGATTAGTCAGGACACTGTTGGGTTTCTGTGCGTAGAGTATTGTGACTCTGATGAACAGGATGATGGGGGTGTGAGTCACCTGCTGGGCAAACAATTCATACCCCTCTATAATAACATCGGTACAGAGATAAAACAAACAGCACAACTAAAGCTTTTTTCAGTAAAACACCATATACAACTGCCACTATAATATTATAACACTTACACCTAGTAAGCTGGTAAAAAAAAAAAGAAATACTTATGAAAAACTGCAAATTCTTAAAGCCCTGAGTGACTTTCAGATGAGCCGTTAACCCCTACTGAGGAGTGTGACACCCAAATATATTCAGTGCTGAACATGGGCACCCCCAAACAGGAGCAAATTCCATTTTTTGGCCTCTGGTAAAAAGAGTTCAAACCAATATTGTAAAGCTACCCTTCATTTACTTTCCTCAGTGAACGATAGCATACATAACAAAGGTACAAAAGATGTATTCCCAAAATGTACCACCGAGTGACAAGCAATGGTACATATTATTCCTTTTTTTATGAGAGTGTATGTCAAACAGGAATGCATTTCAGATTCAGCCAAGTGTGCAATCACGCTGATTTTAGCAAGTCGAAGAAGAGCCCTGTGACTCCTTGATCCCAAATATAACGTGATCAGGCATTCATTCAATCCCCACTATAGTCCTCATTCTAATGCAGAGGAGCGAGGCTAATAACAAAACCCTCTTGGTGCTCAAGAGAAGCCTTTGGGTGTCCTTCTGAATGGAACAAAAACATCTCTTCAATCAGGCATGCACTATTTTTACCCTCATGCAATGACTATATATGCAGCCTGTGATGCGTTGTGACTTACTAATCACAAGACTCACATTTCAGACTTGCTTGGTTTTTCTCCAAGCATGGTGGGATAGTGGAGGAAGGAAAATAATCATGCTGCTGGGAGTTTTACAGATCAGCATAATTGCTGATGACTTTGTTCCAGTAGATGCTTTGTTTGCAAATGGATCCTGTCAGATTTCTGAAAGGAGATAATGAGAACATAAAACATTAGAGATTAATTATAGCCTTGTTCTTTGTTCAGTAGAGTCCAAATTAATTTAAGTTAAATTAACATAATAATGGAAAATGTGCTATTACACAATTATAGCCTTTTTTTTGTTATGTCATGTGTTTCTTATTATAGTGATCTATAACAGCAATGGACTCTTTGCATTCAGTGTTACAACGCATTTCCATTTTGAAATAGTACAGAATATTCAGAAAGGAATTTTGGGTTTCTCTAACAACACATCACAATGGATGTCTGACTGTTAGTGTGAATTTTAGTGGGGCAGGGAGACATTAACAGCATAACAGCATAGTCTCTCAGCTTAATTTTTGTTTGAGGCTATCACGCTTGATTTATGCTATAGGCTACCCATCTAATGATTTTTTAGATTCCTGCTCCAATGTGCCGCCATTAGTGCTTGTTTCAGTTCTCATTTTTGACCACTATGTGCAATGATAACTCTAAAAGCCCGAAAGGCGAGCACTGTAATGGAACATCGGCTTAAATCTGTCAAACAGAGACATTTTTTAATCGACGGTCACTCAAAAGAGGTAATTTCTATTTAAACATAATTTAAGATATTTGGAGTCCATGAGACTTTATGAAAATTAACATGGCCCTATGGACGAACCTCCACTGAGCATGATGAAGCCTAGAGTTTGAAGCTTTTCTCCAGCTAGCTAGAGGATCGACGTTTATTGTTGTCTTTTGATGTATATCTTTGGGAGCTCTTGTAGACACTAACTGTAAAATACTGCCATTGCAGGTGTAATGAAAGACCCAGAAACACAGGAGCAGTACTAAGAAGAAGTGTTTGTTCAGTGAGCCTTCATCAGTACGTCCTCAGTGATGTCTTCATCAGTAAAAAAAAAAAAAAAATCATTAAGGACCACACATTGAAATATTAGTGCCAAAATACAATACATAAGTGTTGACCTTGTGATGAAAGCTTGTGTAGATCCTTATAAACTCTAAGTAGTGATGATTAATATTCTACTTTAGAATATGGAACATATGTTGAAGTATTATTGACTAATTAACACTCAATAATATGCATAACAGCATCTTAACAAAGCATTTCTTATGCACTACCGCAACTACTAAATGAATTATTGGTTGTTCACAATTGTTGTTCACATTGTCACAAAGCAGCTTTACAGAAATATATAAATCCAGGATATAAATTTTAAACAGATGAATTTATCCCTAATGAGCAAGCCAGAGGTGACAATGGCAAGGAAAAAGTCCCTGAGACAATATGAGGAAGAACCTTGAGAGGAACCAGACTCAAAAGGGAACCCATCCCCATCTGGGTGGTAACGGATAGAGCAATTATAAATAATTCCCTTCTATAACTGTACAGTATACGGTCAAAAAGTGCAATTGTGTAAACAGGAAAATTCATTATAGTTTTCATGAAGTCTGTTTTGTTGAAGTTATCAACTGTTCACTGATGGAGACTTGAGTGCAAAACTGTTGCACTCAATTGCAGTCCTAAAGCTATCATAGCAATTGTAGTCCTAAGCCATCGTAGCAAAACTGTTCGTATCATTTGAAGTCCAAAGCCCTCTTCATGGTTTCTAATGGTACAAGTGGTACCATCCATAGTAATCTCATGTATCTTTAGGCTGTCTGTGTGGGGCCATCCTCAGCATCTGCAAGTGGTTTCCAACCGATGAGAACTCCAACCAAAAGTAGGGCATCAGGATGGATCAGGCAGGTCCGGAGAGCAGAAGGGGTCAGGATCACTGGTATCTCAGAAGCAGCATGTGTAGCTCCACAGAGAGAGAGAGAGAGAGAGAGAGAGAGAGAGATTATTAGGTATGCTAGTTGTCATGTAATGGTTAAGGACAATGTACATTCTGTGCAGAATGCAACAAGTAGCCTGAACCTTTTGATCGAAGTAGGCATGGCTGACCATAAAATCTTATCTATCATATCTTCTGGTTCTAGTAAGAACTCTGGCTGCTGCATTCTGGACTAACTAGAGCTTGTTTATGCACCTACTGGAACATCCAGACAGTAAGGCATTACAATAATCCAATCTAGAGGTAACAAAAGCATGAACTAGGTTTTCTGCCTTGTGTAGTGACATTATATTTCATATATTAGCAATATTTCTAAGATGAAAGAAGGCTATCCTAGTAATATTATCTACATGAGCTACAAATGAAAGAGTGGGGTCAATAAGCACACCAAGGTCTTTTACTGTTGCGCATGATGAAACAGAAAGGCCATCCAGAGTTACTATGTAATCAGAAAGCTTACTTCTAGCTGTATGTGGTCCTAGTACAAGTACATCTGTCCTGTCAGAATTAAGAAGAAGGAAGTTACTAAGCATCCAGTGTCTAATGTCCTTTACGCTGGTGTCTGTCATCTGGCTTTGCTGAAACATACAACTGTGTGTCAACAGCATAACAGTGGAAGCTAATACCATGTTTATGAATAATTTCACCCAGAGGTAGCATATATATATATATACAAACATTGGGCCTAAGACAGAACCTTGTGGAACACCAAACTTTGCCTCAATATGTGTAGAGAAGTCACCATTTACATCTACAAACTGACAACGATCAGTCAAATAAGACCTGAGCCAGGAGAGGGCTGTTCCCTTAACGCCAACACCATTTTCTAGTCTATCAATGAAAATAGTAGGATCAGTGGTATCAAAAGGTGCACTAAGGTCAAGCAAGGAGACACAACCCTGATCAGAGGCCAGTAATAGGTTATTTACTACTTTAACCAGTGCTGTCTCTGTGCTATGATCCTGACTGATACATTTCATGAATGTTATACCTATGTAGGTATGAGCATAACTGCTGTGTTACAACCTTTTCTAGGATCTTGGAGATAAAGGGGAGGTTCGATATTGGCCTATAGTTGGACAACCGAGGTCAGTTTTTTTAATCAGGGGTTTGATAACTGCTAGTATGTATTATGTAGGTCATTATGAAAAAAAGCTTAGTGAATAAGCCAGGTATAAAAAGTTCCTAAATTGGACTTTGTCAAACAAAGAACAAGACCATAATTACCCCTTATGAATTAACCCTTAAATAAAGTGTTAATATTTGTAAAGTTTCCTCAACATCTCACAAAATACAGCAGATTACCCACGTATCATTTATCATTGGGTCAAAGAATAACTTGTTGGAGAAGTGTTAGTGTGGGAGTTAGTACAGTTACATTAAGTGCTTCTTCTTTTCTTCCTTCCCTCCAGAGAAGGTTTAGTTCTTACATAAGTGCTCAGTGAAGAGGTGGGTCCACAGGCTTCGTTTGAAGAAGCCAGTACTTTAGGGGAAGTTTATTCCACAACCTCAGTACTCTGTACTGTAGCACTAAGAGAATGTGGTACAGAGTTTGATAAGGGTCTTAAGGATGGAGGGGGTGATCTGTTTCTGCCTTTAGCAGTAGCAGTTCATTCAAATACTTGTGACAATTTGGCTTGGTCTGATCAGCTACCAGCTCCCAAAACACACTCCCAGCTGGTCAAACTGGTTGAAATTTTTTGCGTGATGGGAAATTATTTTCCAGCTTCCCTATTTCTTATTATTAGATTTTCCACTTGCCTTGCTGTTCTGCTTTTTCAAAAGAACAACTTGTCTAGGATGTTGCATTAGTAGTGATAATTTTGAAACATATTTTTTAACCACAGAGTGAGTGTTTTGATCAGGAATAGCCGTGACCTCTGATGTCTGATCATCCGCCAAGCAACACGCTCTGCTATCAGCTATGTTATGTCTTATTCTCGCAGCTGCATCTTATTTTGTCTCAGAATGCACCAAACCAGACATAATTAAACGAGTGAGACATTGCAATGAATATAAATATAAATCGCCACTTTGAATATTCGCTTAAAGCAGTGCTGTATTTTAGCTCGTCTGGATTTTGCTGGTGGATTTTTTTTATGCAAAAAAAGGTTTTCATTTGACTCACACTCATATATGGTTACAGTAGCAAGTTTTACATGCAATATTTTACCCTGAATTTAACCTTTCCAAAGGAGCTCCAGAAGCCCATATACAGGTATCCCATACCCTGATGGGAGCATGTGATGTTATATGATTTCCTCTCAGAGTGCCTGCCATACAATAAGTGGGCATTTTGGGAGATTGGAAATGGCTACAGCTAAAATTGTAGCAAAAAATCAATCAAGGCTGTAAATTGTGTCCACTGGAAATATATAAAAGCAACAAAGAAGGTGACAAGGCGAGGAAAATTAAATGTTCTTTCTGAAGAATCTGCTGGGAGATTGGACAAGAGCTGGGCATCAGATGTGCTTGTTCTTTTTGTGTCCACTGCAGATGGGAACTATGTTACACAACACACAGTCACACTGTTTAAAGGTTCAGCTTCACATCCGGCTTAGCATCTGGCTCAAACATGTTAGGGTATGCTTAACAGATTAAAGGCTGTCCGACTATAAATAACACCTCGCAAGACTCAAATCTCTCATTTTCTTTTCTTTTTCTGTCTTGTGCTGTCTTGTGCTTAAAACCAATTCAATAATACACAGAATGTAAACAATGTAATTATTTCCAGATACCCAGATGACATACTACTCAGGTTGTACATTAAGCATGTGGATGGAGTTATCTTTGTAGTGTACAACATCCCACAATGCAACACGGTCAACCTGTACAAAAATTGTTTAAAAAAAAATTTTACCACTGCCGATCTAACCAGCTGTTTACACTTTTGCTAGCCTTTATGTCTTATGAGGCTAATCTTAATTAATCTTTACTAATCTTTACTAATCTTGATATATTTATATGTTTCAGACTGCTATTTTTTAAAATTAAGATTTATTTTAGATATTTCATCTTACTTTAGATTACTAACTTTTTTTTTTTTTTTTGGTAAAATAAGCCTAATTGGAGCTGCAGTTAAAGAAATTTTTTTGAAGAAATTCCTGTATTATCATGACATGAGTTAGTAAGTCTACAAACATGAGAAGGACAACTGCAAATAAATTTTAATGTGTATAATAAGTTAAATTTTGTGGTTATTTTTTATATACATATCTGTGCAAATCAATTATAGCATATTAGCATAAATATAGCATATATTTATATTTCTGAAATATAAATATATAAATATTAAATCCTGGCTATTCCTCCAATCAATTCCTCTCCTTGTTAACCAGCAATCATGGTATAATACTAATTATGATTAATTATCTAATTGTGTATATATATATATATATATATATATATATATATATATATATATATATATATATATATATATATATATATATATATATATATATATATATATATATA
>CM040480.1:2710925-2739809 GCA_022758105.1 Pangasianodon gigas
AACTAAAACTAGATTTATGACCATATGGTATTTTTAATCACAGAAACTATGAGTGATACAGTTTAATCATAGGAAGGATTTTAATCTGGATTTAAAGACGTTAATAGGACTGTATTTCTAAATTTACGGGCGATATAAGGAACAAACATTTACTGGCTGAGCTGCGATTAGTAGCTCAACAAAGAGCTTGAGATAGGTTATAGTGTTTCAGAAGTTCAGTAAGATACACCAGAGCTAAACAATGTAGAGCTTTGTACGTCATTAGCAAAACTTCGTAGTCAGTAAGAAACTTCATAGGAAGCCAATGTACGTAAATTGAATCAAACTAGAGTAATGAGCAAGAGTTTCGAATAATTAGAAAGTGTTCTGGTAGTGATACAGAGAGAGAATGAATGCTACAGGAGGTAATAAGCGGATTTAAAAAAAAAAAAAAAGCATGTGAGCCAAAACAGCCAGAAGTGATTGACAGCAACGCATTTCCTGTGTTAATTGTCTCAGTGTTGTATGGAGGACCAAAGAAAATCTTGTATTTCACATTTTCCAAGTTTGTAGCAACACTATTTTTATAGCTAAGACTATAATTTCTCTTCTGTTTCTATTTTCAACCAGAACCAGAACCAAAACCAACACACTGGCTGTAAGACAGGATGTAACTTAGGCCAGAGAAATTATAAGTGCATGTTTTCTCATGAGGCGATGCAAAAATCTAGTCTCTGTCTTTACGCTTTAATCTCACTTCTAGAAGAATGTATTTTGGAAGCAGAAGAGGAGGTTTTTCAGAATGGTTCCCTGAAGTGGGAGGTGTGGTTTCATCCTCTTCTGACAAATAAAATTATTTCAGGCCACTATAGTAAGAGCCGAGGGTGACATCATCTGTAAAGAAGTTGGAGGGAAAAAAAAAAAAGATCCACACACATGCACTAGTGGCCTATTTAAAGGGGGCAAAAAACCCCAATGGTGAGTTCAGCGTCATCATCACACGGCAGCACAAAAGGATGACCTAATAGCCACGCTGACCTCAAACCTACACCAACAGCAGGCTTGTTCTCCATTATCCTGAAATAAACACTATTTCCCCTGATAAAAGCAAAGGTACATCATGCTTTTGTGTCTCAGATTAGATATGCATGATATCTCGTGGTTGGCTGCGATAAACACAAGACCTTGAACGTGCCATGGCTATTGACCTGAATCGAGCTATGTCTGAGTGGAGTGGATATTTTAGCTTGTTTCAACTTTTTTTCTTCTTTAAATATGGCCTACTTCTCTCCAGGGGGTGCAGAGATTAAGGCAACATGACAGAAGGGAATGACAGAAGCACTAGCTTTCTAGACAAAAAAAAAAAAAAAAAAAAAAAAAAAAGGAAAAGGAGGATATAAGGGAAAACTCTTTAATCTAGTGCCTCGGGTTTGAACTCTCTACTTCACAGAGTTGAGGTACAAAAAATATTGTGATGCAGATCATATAAAATTAAATAAAAAAATGCAACTTCTGAAAGGTTACTATACATATTAGGAATATAATGTAATGACACTATCTGTATCTGCACTGCAAAAAAATATATTTTAGCAAAAAAAAAAATATCTTGAATATAGTCAAATCTATCTAGTATTTCATAAGACAACAATAAACCAAATATAAGATTATTAAACCTGTTTCTAGACGTTTTAGTCATTTCAGGATTTTCTTATTCTATTCACAGATAATTTTGCTTTTTTTGTTGAAAAATAAATTCGTAAAATTAGCAAAATTGTCTGCCAGTAGAGCAAGACTATTTCAAGCTTGAAATGAGCAAAAATGTCTAGAAACAGGTTTAATATTTATATAATTGGTTTAGTGGAATCTAATGATAGACAATACTAGATAAATTTCACTATATTCAAGATATTATCTCTTGCTAAGTTGGCATTTTTGGCAAATGTCTATATATTCGTATTTAAACATGTAGTGGGGTTTTGCTGTAGGATTTTTTTTTTTTAACCCTAACCCTAACCCTTTTTTTTTATTATTTTTTAAAGATGACCAATAAGGTAGGCATGTCTATTAAAATACATTATGTGTACACAACGTGTCTAGTCAAGGGGTGCCAATAATTTGTGTATAGAGATCACAGATGGATGTCAATCATGACATATACATTTAAGAAACTGGCTACTTCACTAAAAGACCATCTTCCTTCCTGTGCCGAATAAAACATTACAACCCGGCTGTTACATCTCTGATTGTTTCCATCCTGTAAAGGACCTCAACAGAAATGGCTTAATGGTTTCCATCAGGTTTCCATTCAGGTTTAATGGTTACTATTAAACATCACCAGAACCCAGTAGAACCTTCACTGATGGGTAGATTATTATATTTGGAATAAAATATTAATACGAAGTCATCAGGAACCACGATAAACAATAAATTCCATTAAACTACCATTACAGACCACCAAAAACACACTAAAAAGGCACTATACATCTCTAATGGATTCTAATGGGCTTTTCAGCAGGGTGGTAACTAGTTATATACTGGATTGCCAATTTATTAGGTACACCAATTTAGTAATTTGGTGTATTAACCAGATCCAAAGGCACTGGTGCTATCTGTATCGCGTTAAGTAAGGAATAAAGCAATCTACAGTATGTAGTGCTGCTATAGGAAAATAATCAACGATAGGGTCATGTGAGAATGCAGACCCACTGTTTCCATAATCAGAAGTTTCTTCAGATTATTTTCCTATAACAGCACTTCCTGAAGTGTTTTATTCCCTTTAAGTATACCTGTTTATAGTTACTTTTAATGTTGTGGAATGACCGTTATTATCTACTTAATAACACCTATAAACACTCGTTCTCTCACCAGCCTTTCTTTTTTTCTCTCTTCTAGTTAATAAGACAAAAAAACACAGCTTGTCATGTTACTGAGAAACCACAAGAAGTTTCTTGTGCCTGAAAACTTGTGGTTATAACTTTACCTCCGACCGTTAAAAAGCACTGACACCGGAACCCTTTCAGAAAGGGTTCTGAGTAGAGCCCATTTAAGAAACTTTTGACAAACCCCTATATTCATAGAGTGTACAGTTCATTTTTTCCAATCTCTTTTTTCCTAAATAAGAGTGAAAGGCCAGAGAATGACGGCAGCCATTTTGGTGCTGTTTCCACTCAAGCAGTGAGCAGACGCTATATTTTATGAGCTCCACGTAAAGGAGCTCGTTTATTGTTTCTTTTTTTCGAGACAAGAGCTGCATAGCTGGTTAATATTCCAGCTGTTTCAAATCTACCATAGTGCCCGTTGACCTGCTGTGTGATGTTCTATATTTAACTTCCCTGACTTGGCACTAAAGGAAAGCTGGAAAGATACCCACAAACAACAACAACATTTGTTGGGTTTTTTCCCCCCTCCCTTTACCTGGGTACGATCTGAGATGTCAGTTTGGGGCTTATCTTCCAAAACCAGCCTCTGAGCCAGGAAATATGAAGTGGGAAAGCAGCACTGGCGGCCAAAATCCAAAGCGAAATATTTTGCCAAACACCTGAAGCCTCTTGAATGATCTCCCCACCCCGCTTTCAGTGCAGATTATTATCCCAGAACATATTTCACTATATTACTTTAAACAATGAAGCTCGTAAATATCAGATTGATTTGCAAGATGTTCAGATGTTCAGCTAAAAATAACACAGAGCGATGAAAATAGACATGACAACAAGGGCTAAAGAGCAGGAATGGTTTAAAATCTGAACCATATTTTCCAGACTGTTACAGCAAAGTGGGATGCGTTTGAAATTTGAATCTACTGTTGCTTATATCTATTAAAAAAAGTTTCAAACATCAAATCCAACCAATATATGCAACGAAATCACACAACTTCAATTATTACCAAGCTTATGAACAACAATCGATTCATAAAGGCGAGCAGAATAAACTAAATTTGGAAAGATGAACATTTGGAAAGATTTACTTTTATTTTTTCTTGGATTAAGTTTATTTAATTCTTTCTTACAAACATGGGTTCTTAAAGAGTTCTTCAGATGGTTAAGGGGTTTTAGCTTCCTACATGGGTTCTGCTCGGACCCCACTGTGAAGCAGAAAGCCTTAGTTGTAAGGTTAGATGCTTTAGGGCTGTAGATTTACTTTTTTTTGTATGGTTGCATTTGTTCATATGAGGCAGTTGCTCATATGAACAAATGCAAAGTTCATATGTTCATAAAGTTTATTTACTACTGTCTTAGAAACACAGGTTCTTCAAGTAGTTGATTAAGGGTCTTTAGCTTCCTAAGTATGTTAAAGTGTTTGTTGTAGGGCTCTATATAGTACCTTTAAGAGTTTGCCCAGGGGGAAAAAAGCAAATAAGGTACCTTTTTTAAAGGTAGTGGTGCATTTATTCACATAACGCTCTAACAGCTCAGTGATCAAGTTTGATTAAGTTTGGATTCTTGATGAGTTCTTGGATTTTTTTTCTTGGATCCCTCTCAAAGAGAAAGCCTTTACTGTAGGTTTGCCCAGAAGGACAATGTGAAGAACCTTTTACGGCTCTGGATTTTTTTTTTTTTTTTTTAAGCAAAGGTTTATTTGTTCATATGAGGCAGTGGCAGCTCTGTGGTTAAGATTATTTACTACTTTCTTAGAAAAATGAGTTCCTCGAGGGTTCTTTGTGTACTTAAGGCTCCTCAGTGTCCTAAATGGTTTCTGGCCCCCATAAAAATCTGACAGGGCCTCCTACATGAAGATTGCATTTGATAGGTTTTTTCAATTGCCAATCACAACTTGTGTACTCCGGCACACCAGGCGGCAGTATGCACCTTAAATTGGTTAGTAAGACTCATAAAAAATATATGAGCGTGCTGGTCACGTGATCATGTTCTTTCATGGCAAGACTGTGTCAATATAAAAATCATCTGCACTTGTGAAGCAATGGCCTGAGCTCTGGATTACAAGAACTGAGCTCTTCAGTACCTTCGGTACAAGCCCAGTACCTCTGTGATCTGTGGTGGCCGAGAAAGAAGTCGCAGAATTCAGGCATTTTAGCTGACTTTGGAGCTCCATTTACAGCTAAAATTTCAATGGCCAACCTCGGTGCACTCTCCTGGGCTTGTCCTCTTGCCTCACCCTCACTGTAAACAAATGCTCATGGACCATTACTCAGCAGTAGCTACAACTACTAGTGCTAGTTTGACGATGTTATAATGTACTGTATATACAGATTTTTAAAAAATGTGTATACATAGTGTGTTCACTGCCACCTGTTTATTCTACGCATACTGGCACAGGTTTCCTGTTTCGCATGCTGTCTTTGTAACTCTATGACAGCACAGACTGTATAACAGACAACTCAAAAGCATGCTGTCTCTATATTTTAATTCTTTGATCACAACCCACAACAGTCTGACTGAAACCTGACACAGTTTCTCTTAATTCCTGAAAAGAAAAGCTGTTCTGCTGATGGTGACTCTGCAAAGCTTGTGCAGAGCCATCACTGAAGGAAAAAAAAGGTCAAATTTATGTCCATCCAGTCAACACATCTTGACTCTTTGACACATATTGACAAATTGACATTATAGATAATCTTTGTGGCCTAGTCCTAGACTAATCATGCTGCCAGCTATGTAACTAAAACAGTTGAGTGCAGGTGTGAGTTAGTTAGCAAGCAAACGTAGCTTCGTGGCCCACCACACCAGATTTCATTAACATTTACTTAGCTAACGCACTTAGCTTTACTTAGCTAACGATTTGCCAACAGCCACAAAAACAGAAGAGTCTCTTTGTTTAAACTAAAGGACTCTGTATGTCTGATTGTGATTCACTGTATATGTCTGATTTTGTGTGCATTTGACTGAAGGGCCATTGCCCATTTAGTTTTACACATTAAAGATTTTTACCATCTTTTTAAAACTGTCTTTGATAGGGAAATGTTATTGTGAGGCACTAAAAGCACCTTTAAACCATTTCCAGACAGACAACATAGAGAAATAACATCGATTTTCTTTCTCAGACACAGTGACCCATTAATACACTTTTCATCTATCATATGACATGACGTAGTTCTCCTTTCACTCCTCGTGTAATTTCTTTAACCATACAGTAAATATTTCACGCATAATAGTCAGTAATTAACATTCTTGAAGCAGACATGACAAAACCTCCCACAAAGAATCAGACAAAAAAGTGACTCATGACAGCTGGTGGCCTGGAAATAGCTGTGAGTGTCACCGTTAGGAGCTCGGGGTGAAGTGTGGAGCGGTGGCTTCCCTCCTGTGAGTAATAAACACAAAACCCTGATCGTAGCGGATTACAGATTCACAGAAGTTCATGTTCCACTGCTCATCTGGAAACTATGAAGTCCCGAGTGCTAAGTCCAGGCTGAGGGAAATATTCCTCACTTCATTGAGGTCAGCCTGGGTGACATCAGTGTTTTCAGATTATATTTTTGGTGAATAAGTGTGGAATTCGTGAAGTCAGTGAGCTAAATTTAATCGAGACAGTTAAAATTAGTCACAATGCAATGACTGGACTAACGATCATGCCTGAATAGATATATATGTCATCTCTACTTGCTAATAACGTCCTCTGTGATGAGATTTTGCCTAATCTCAGCCTTCTCCATGACTCCCACATGCCACTCCTGGGACTATCGTCGTGTAGCACAAAGTATAAACTTCTAGTAAGTTCTGTCCGTTATAGAACTTATAGCCATTATAGTTTTCTGATAACTAGAGGAACCATTTTGTACTTCCTGTTATACCTCATAACTTTCTGAGACTCAAATTGGGAAGACTTTAATGATTTCTAAGCTCATAAAATAGCAAAAAAAAACCTACAAAATTCTTCACTCCAAGACATACGTCCTTCATCTACAGCAATGAGTTCATATTTAAATGTAGCCTAAATGTAACTACATTTATATTTATATTGATAAAATTTACATATATAGTATGCAAATAATAATAATAATGATAATAATAATAATAATAATAATAATAATAATAAATACATTTCTAATTCTTTTTAATATATTTTTATTATAAAATTAAGTTCAACTGACATTAAAATGGACTTCATGCTCTTTAGATTAGATCCTACAGATCTAATGTGCAGCTACAACTCACAGTTGAATGAACACGTACAAGATAGAATGAAAATAAATAAATAAATAAATAAATAAATAAATAAACTGGAAAGTAGCGGAGCGGAATCATTGTGAAAAATGGGACACTTGTACTGAGAACAGGTTTAAAGTTTAAACGAGTTTAAAGTTTTGAATGGGTTTCCAGGATGACAAAAGCAGCTACATGACTGAAATGCTGAGAAACACAGGTATTATTAATAATGAGGTCTTCTGGGAAGTGGGACTCATGCTTTCTATTTCCAAGTATATCCATTTCCGCTGGTCACTCTCACCGGATTAATATCACTATTTTACTAGCAGTGTGTTTTTTTAATATCAATGCTCATGATTATCTGCCTATTTTTCTTGGCAGTAGCACCATGTGTGTGTGTGTGCATTCTTGCAGTCAGATTTTAAATTTCATCAAATGTCAATTTTTTTATTTTATCCTTGTTGAACCTCTCGTAGCAGATGTGGGTTTCTGATTAAATGTGTCGCAACATATGTTAACCGTAACGCTCTTTTCCTCTCCCGCTTGTAGCAGAATCTGGGGTTTTTGTTGTTGATTTTTTTTTTTGAGCCCACATGAAAACCAAAAAGACACAGCTGGTAAATTCCACGCTGGCAGACGTTTGACGTGAGCTGACCACAAAGCCACAAAAAGCCGCAGGAGTTTTGTTTCTGTCTCGCCTCTCGCTGTGGAGGCGCTGAGGGAAACGTGTGGGCTTCTCACTTAACATCATCACCGTGCTGTAATAACAGATGTTGTTAAACAGTATTAGTAAATTCTAATGATCTGTGAGCGTTATTCCAGACAGAATTCACGTCACACACACACAAACGCTCACGTCACACACACACACACACATGCGCACACACACCCCTAGAGTACACTCCAAAAATCTGACTCTACTTCCAGGAAGTGATTCAATTTCCTCCTTTTTAGCTGTTTATGTAGGAATATCATGTTACAAAAAGTGTAATAAATAAATAAATAACATCATGAATAAACCAGTGTAACTACAAACTATAAGTGTAACAAATAATGGACAAAAAGTACAATGTGTCACTCTATAATTAATAATTTTCCAACAACAGCACATCCTGAAGCATTTTATTCCTCTTACATCACAGCTGGTTTTTTTAATTAAAGAATATGTCATATATTCGATCCGTTTTATAGTTCTGTTTAATGTTCACAAAACAAATTAATTAGCTAGCTAGCTACCTGTAGCTAAGAAATTTGAAGCTAATTTCATTTGAAGAAAAGGCAGTAGCTAAATCACTTTCTGAAGGAAGTTCAGAAATGTTTGGTGCTAATTCAGAATTGCCAAAATAGTCGTAGCTAGTTAGCTAACTGTAGAAGCTAACTGAAGATGCTAAATCTCTGGCTGAAGGAAGTTCAAAAATGTTTGGTGCTAATTCTGAATCCCCAAACAATCCCAGCTAGCTAGCTAATTTGTAGGAAGTTTAATAATGTTTGGCACTAATTCATAATCCCCAAATAATCGTAGCTAGTTACCTAACTCTAGCTAAAGAGTTTGAAGAAAAGGCATTAGCTAAATTCCAGGCTGCAGTAAGTTTAGTAATGTTTGGCACTAATTCATAATCACCAAACAATCCCAGCTAGCTAGCTAACTCTAGCTAAAGAGATTGAAGAAAAGACAGTAGATAAATTTCTTTTTGCAGGAAGTTCAAAAATGTTTGGCACTAATTCTGAATCACCAAACACTCCCAGCTAGTTAGCTAAATGTAGCTAACAAGTTTAAGCTAATTGAAGGGTTTGAAGAAAACGCAGCATCTAAATTTGTTAACTAGAAGGAGATGAGTATTGAATTATTGTTAAGGTCTGGTTCTGGATGCCTTCAAACAAAGCTAACTTGTTAGCTAACACTTTGCTAACTGCCACATAATTAAAAAAAAAAAAAAAAAAGCTAGCTAGCAAGGAAGTAAAGCATGATGGATCATGATGGATCATGATGAGAAATATCTTTATAACGCTTTTTGCTGGTAACAGATGAATCACACTCCTTATCTGGACTGGGTCTTTATCCAGCTCCAGAATAAGACAGGATGAAGCATCGGGGGGAAAACCCTCAGATTTTATTTTTCACGCTACACGGCAGAGAGCTTAGCAACCACACAGGCCTTCAGAGAGAAACAAGAAACAGACATACACATATAACGGTGCGTTAGAGCTGTGAAAGGAGCCGTCAGTGCTGCAGTAAACACTCACACTTAATGGCAGTGTGTGTGTTTGTGTGTGTGTGTGTGTGTGTGTGTGTGTGTGTTTGCTGTTATCCAAACACACACGTCATGCCAGTGCTTGTCTGTAAAACAGCAGAGAAGTAAATCTGTAAAGTCTCGGTATCTGCGTAACACAACGTTTAACAGAAAGATAAATAAAACAACTCTGTATATCTAAAAGGACAAAAAGTCATTTGACTTTGTATGATATGGCAGTGCAGAATGAAGCTTTACACACACATTCACAAATGTACAGCTGTAACAAAATACGGCATAAATTAACACAAAATCAACAGAAAAATGGGAAATGGAGGTAGAGCGTGGGCCTACAGGCTATAAGAAATGATTTATTTCACATTTAGAGAAAAATGTTAATTATGTTAATCTTCTGAATTACTGTTTATACAGTTTTCTAGTTTATAAATAAACAAAGATTTTTTTAGACCCAAAGATTTTTTAGCATTTAAGACCCAAGACAAGTACAAAAAGTAATACAGAAAGTCTTACATCAATTAGTATGTTAAAAAAAAAATTATAAATAAACAAAAAAAATTTACTTCATTGTTACATTGCATTTTAAAAAACATTTATTTATATATATATATGTTTATGTATAATAAACATTTACACACACACACACACACACACATATATATATATATATATAAATAAAATAAGTGTTAAAGACATATTTTAATTTTTTTTTTAATTTCAAGTTAAAAATAACAGAAAAAAAACAAAAAACAAAAACAAAGCCATAAGAAAATTCCTGACTAAATTCAGTGGTACAGTATTTTTCTTTTCTGAATGAGTATATTTTTTAAATACTAAATTTTAATTGAAATAGGTGACCTTTAATACCAAGTTTAAATAATAATAATAATAATAATATTTTATAATAAATAATTATAAATATTACATAGAACAAATAATATAAATAAAAGATCATAAAGCATAAAAATAAATTTAAAAAATACTGCTACATCAATTATTAAGAACAAAACTGACACTTAAAAACAAAAATCAAAAGAAAAATGGCCAAATAACTTAAATAAATACATACATAAATAAATAAATAAATAAATAAATTTTATATTGAATAAAAATAAAGGTTAGATCAATTATATTTAAAAAAAAATCACAATAATATTTAATGTAAATAAAAATAAATTTATCGTGGAAGGTTGTACATACAGCTTTAAAAAAGAAAAAAGAACACATGAGATGAAAGCCTGCCGCATTCCTTCCTGTGACAGATGCAATATCCTGAAACACGCCGTGCGAGTGTGAGGAACACACAGTGTGCACGAGATAAGACGATGCGAACAGTATCACAGCTCTGAGTGTCAGATCTGCGAAGCGCCGCTTTAAAAATAACCTAATCTCTCCCAAACACCACAGACACGACTACTGCAGGCTGGCAAACTTTCACGTCTTTATTTTCATCACATTCCAGTTTAAGGCCTGATATAAAACCCTCTAAGCTCTAATTTTAACTCTGGTGATGAATAGCTGCTGGAGGATTTGCAATCTCTCGCTAATTTAGAGCCGGTGAAGGGGAAAAAAATTGCCTGTGACTGGACGGAGGGGATAAACTGAACACGGTTGCTAAGAAACAGATAATATGTGAACATGTGAGGAATGAAGAGGAAGAACGCAGCTGAATCAAGGCCCAACGAAAGCCATCTGGGGGACAGCGCTCATTATTAGCATGCTAGCAGGCTCTTGGTGCTAGCAGAAGCTCCACTGTGACCCGATTAAAGTGTAATTCTGCATCTCTAAACAATCCTAGCTAGCTAGCTAACTCTAGCTAAAGTGTTTGAAGAAAAGACAGTAGCTAAATTTCTTTTTGTAGGAAGTTCAAAAAAATGTTTGGCACTAATTCTGAATCTCCAAACTTAGGCAGTAGCTAAATTTCCCTTAGGAGGAAGTTTAATAATTTTTTGTGCTATAATTCTGATTCCCCGGCCAATCCTAGCTAGTTAGCTATCTGTAGAAGCTAATTGAAGAGTTTGAAGTAAAGATAGTATCTAAATTTCTGGTTGGAGGAAGTTTAATATGTTTAGTGCTAATTCACAAACCCCAAACTATCCTAGCTAGTTAGCTATCTGTAGAAGCTAACTGAAGAGTTTGAAGGAATGGCAACAGCTAAATTTCTTTTTGCATGGAGTGTAATAATATTTGGTGTTACTTCTGAATCAGCAAACAATTCAAGCTAGTTAACAAACTCTAGCTAAACACTTTGAAGAAAAAGCAGTAGATAAATATCTTTCTAGAGTAATTGCAATCATTGTTAGTTCTAATTCTGAATGCTAAAATCATCCTAGCTAGTTAGCTAACTGTAGAAGCTAACTGAAGGGTTAGATAGAGAGTACGTAAATTTCCTAGCTGGAGGAACTTTAATTAATAATTTTTGATTGCTAATTCAGAATCTCCAAACAATACTAGCTAGCTAGCTAACTCTAGCTAAAGAGTTTGAAGAAAAGGCAGTAGCTAAATTTCTTTCTGAAGGAATTTTATGTTTGGTGTTTTATGTTAGGTGCTAATTCTGAATCCTCAAATAATCTTACCTAGTTAGCTAACTAGAGAAGCTAACTGAAGAGTTTGAAGTAAAGATAGTAGCCAGTTAACTTCAGAATTAGCTAGCTACCTAACTCTAGCTAAAGAGTTTGAAGAAAAGAGAGTAGTTAAATTTCTCTCTGGAGGACGTTTAATAATGTTTGACGCTAATTCAGAGCATTTAATATGAAGTACAAAATGTGGTAAAAGAAAAGTAATAAACAAGAGTAATTATTTGTTAAAAAAAAAGGTTATGGTTGGTAACACTTGTTGGAAATCCTGTGTCATAAGAATGATATAAGCACATGACCTCTTGACAGCACATGACCTCATTGCATGGCATGCTTTTGACATGGTAATGACAGTCTTACGATGGCGGCTTCAAGTCAAGTCTTACCTGATGAATAAATGCTGACATAAAAAAGCTTCATTTCCTTTTCGATACAAACTAGCTACATGTTTCCTCAGTGTTTCTTCTGTTTCAGTGTGACGTGAGCGGGTTCTCAGAGGAACATCACGCAGATCTGCACAGGATACAGTGTTGATCATTCTTCCTTCTTTTCCATTGACCCCTTTCATCCACACACACAAATACGGCTGCATATCCTTGACCTTGAATCTTTTCATGCTGGGAGACGCTCCTTTTTAAGCATGAGGTCATGTAGCTGCTAAAAAAAGAGCATGAGTGCACACTAACCTGCACGTAAATGATTTCCATCACACAATGAGTTGTGTTTATTAACGACAAAGCCGAATCCAGCTAACAGACAGCATCGTCAGAAGTTTTAGTAATATATTTGATAATATTCCAGTATCTGGGGGTCACGTATTAGACATACATGTGCTTATAATATTTGCCCTTATTTGGCATCATAACACACCACTGTTAAATTCTCGATTCTGATTGGTCAGAAGATGTTGATTAATCTTCTGTAACATCACAGGTTTATATTCATGAATTCGCTCTTATACATTATCATTTCTATAGCAACAGTGACATTTTTGGTAATGAGATGTTTATTTAACATTTTCGGAAGGAGTCTCCAGTGTCAGAACTTTGTGATAGACCTTTCCAACATTGGAGTTTAAGATTTTTTTGGTTTCTCAGAAACATGCCATGCTGCATTTTTTTCAAACTTATTTCAAAGACGTTCCACAACATTAAATGTAACTCTAAATGGACAAAAAGTACAACATGTCATTCTTTAATAAATAAAAAATTGTAATTGTTGGCAAATTGCTGTTGTATAAGAGGAATAAAACACTTATTTCATTGAATCCGGATACTTTGAGATGAATTAGACTAAATCAGACTCATTAGACTCATAAAAATGGCTGAAAGGTTCTGGGTATTTAAGGAAACATGGCCACCAAAAATCAAGCAAATGGTGAAACCTGAATATCCAGATTTCCATTAATCTATTCTGATGAATAATTTGACACAATTTCCTAAGAAATAAGAAGCTGGATATCTCTTTGAATAATACAAGTTGGGGCTGGAAGTGTTATTGCATCATAAAATATAAGAGCCAATCAGCTTGCAGTATGTAAATGCAGGCCATGTGACACAGCTTTATGTAGAAGAGGAGGGGTATGTCGGTTTGGGGAAATTTACAGTTTGAATATTTACAGAATCTGGTTCCTGTTCAGGGAAAAAGTGTGGATGCTTGAGTTTTTGTAAATTAATATTTAATTCATTTACTAAATGCATTTATTTCCAGAGGCTGAAAGTTCCCTACACCAGTTAGCTGGGAATGTCCTTAATGTCACGCTAACTTGAACCTAATATTAGCACTCACTGTTTCTGATATCCACATTAGCATCATGTAATTAACCTGATCTATTCTTTTAACTGCAACCTGTCAGATTATTCATTGGGGACTCCATGATCTCTCAGGTATACGGTGTCCTCTCAGTATCTCTCTCTCTCTCTCTCTCTCTCTCTCTCTCTCTCTCTCTCTCTCTCTCTCTGTTCAAGCAACCACTCTACCTCTTCTCTCTGCTCCGTGCTCTATCGCTTCCTTTCATCGCCGGCTTGTTTGCCCTTAATAGCTGCGCTGTGTTCACAGTGTGGCACAACAGAGCCGTCATTCACCGGCTGCTTTGAACTTACAGGATCAAAAAAGTCTCCCAGAACCAAAACGCACACAGCGGCAAGTCTAGAGCTGCAGCTGTCTTTAAAAAAAAAGGAAAAAAGAGACTTTTGTTTTGTTCTGGATGTCTCATATCCTGTTCAATCAGCGCCGATGAACAGAGCAAAGAATTTCACACCTAACACAACTGGGGAAACAATTCTACAAGTTGTCTTTTCCATAGTTACGCAAAAAAAGCTGATCATCAGCAGGACATCACTAACTGTAGTAATAAAACAAGCTAAAGATAAACACTGATAAACAACTGCAAAAAATGCGAGATACAAATTATATTATATACAAATTATATATTATAAGAAATGTTCAAAATAATAAATCTGTTCTTAAAATAATAAAAGATCTTAAAAAGCATGCGTGACCTGATGGCTCAGCTAAAAAGGTTCATTCTGATACTGAGAGCGCGCAGCATGGGAGCTCGTGTCCATAAAAACAGAGCTCCTTATACAGTAGTTCAGTGAGCGGTTATCCATGGATGGAGGATGCGACGTCTAGAGAAACATAGGCGAGATTATTCCGAAGGAGGCTAATAATGACTCAGGTGTTCATCTCCGGCCTCAGTAGCACCTGAAAAATGATAAGTAGCGCATTCCAGTGAAAGAGTACAATCTTCTGAGTAAATTTTAATATTTAATTGTGCAATGATGCGTTAATTTAGCTTTTACATTAATACCGATCTTTGACCTTACCTTTTTCTTTATTTTATTTCTGGCAACGGTGTGTTTTTTTAAAGCCTGAGCACAGTGCTAATTGCCGTGTTTTGATCCAAACAAAGAAGATAATGAGTGTACTACTACTGAGTGTGCACTTCATTATCCTTCACATAGTGCAGTATTTGAGCACCAAACTGGAATTGGTTCAGGGTTAAATAGAAAATGGGAGATTCACAGGTAGTCATGCATGCCTATAAACAGTCAAAGAGCCTCATATGTATATGAATCAATAACAAAAGTATTGGCGCCCTTCAACAGAATTCTGATCGGAAGGTTGAGAGTTCGAATCCCAGCACCACCAAGCTGCCACTGCTGGGCCCTTGAGCAAGGCCCTTAACTCTCAACTGCTCAGTTGTATAAATGAGATAATTGTAAGTTGCTCTGGATAAGGGTGTCTGCCAAATGCTGTAAATGTAAACCTAACAAAACTCAATCTGTCAAAATTATTAGCACCCTTAAAGAATACCTCAAATTGCAATTAAAAAGGTATATACGAGGGTGAGTAAAATGAAAACCTTAAAAGTTTTCTTATGGTCTACCGTATCTTCATCCTGGTCATGTTGTTTTTTTCTCCTTATATGTTTTCTTTGATGCTATCAGCTTGAAACATATCAAGGAATGTTCTACATATGCCTTTTAGGGGTGGCATTTACCCAAAATGAAACTTTCCCAACCGGTGCAGAAGTGAGTCAGGCCTAATTCTCAACTGCCAACGTGTGTGTGCGTGTGTGTGTGTGTGAAGGTGTGTAAAGTGGGGCAGGTATTTCTGAGTGTGCTGCAGTGAGACAGAAACGAGTCCCACAAGCTTCTGAAGCTCAAGGACACCAAACCCTTCAGATCTGTGCTTTGAGGATCGCGATACTGCTGACAGGATGCCATTACATTCGTTTAATTTGTTTATTATAATTCATTTTAATTTCCATTCGACATTACATTGCCCAAACGTTTGGTTAGTAATTTGTCAGAATGTGCTTCTGACCCTTCTTTTTGGTTCTCTTAAGTTTTAATAAAAATTTTGCACATCATGCAAATGCATATTTATTAAAGAATATAGAGAATGCAATAATATTCAACAAAATAATTATTATTTTTAATTACTGGTTATTTATAAAAGTAAATCTTGGAAAATATTTTCCAAAAGTTCTTGGAAAATACTGATTCCAAATGTATTGGCACCCCACAATTATTATGATTATGATGACGATTATTATTATTATTATTATTATTATTATTATTATTATTGTTATTATTATTTTGTAAAGGCTCTCCTAGCGAGAATGTAATGTTTAAGAAGACTGCAGATGCTTGTAGAGGATACTGGATCATCATATATTCATAGAATTCTGCATATAGACATACTTTTCTTTTATTTTGTTTTCTACCATTTCTACCATTTATTTGTTAATTTAGATGAAGTCATTTTTGAAAAATCCATCTCCAGACTAAACCTCCTGGCAGAGGCAACCAGGTTTGGGCTGTGAAAGCAACAAATGCAGCATCTGAAAACCAAGCGTCATTAAAGCTACAGTTGGAATGACATGTTAGTTTCGAAAAGACCAAACTTTTAACACCCATGGCTATTAAAATAATCAACACTTTACATGAAAAATGTGACCTGAATACAAGGAAAAAAAACCAAACACATTGTAGAATATTGCAAATGATCATGCATTATGGGACAATGCTTTGGGTTGTTTTGTGGACAATTTAGATTGATGAAGTTTGTAAAGTTGCCTCTCCCAGGAAGTCAAACATGACCATAAAGAGACTCATAAAATCAAGCATTCACCGAAATCAACATAAAACCTGATCCATAATTTATTAATTTGTGTTGCGCACGTGTCTGCGGAGGTGATTGTACCCATGACAATACAACAATTACAGCATTACAACGTAAAACATTCCACCAGTATTAGATCAGCAGTATCAGCTTAATCCTTTTTAATCATCACGTTGCTGATCAAATCAAGGTGAGGCTAGATACATGAATCAATAAATCTGTGACTAAGCACCCCAACACTTCCTGTCACCATGGCTAATAAGACAAAATCAGAGACACTGGGCATGTTTCTGCAAATCTTGAGTTTACGCAACAGGAAATTCTGCACTGATCATAAAAAAATTTGTCTGATGCATGCTGTATCCTGCAGTGTACAGTCCTCCTTATGCAAAAATAACAGTTATATTAAAAATAAAAACTTTTTTTAATGGAGTTAACCCCAACATGTAGACCTTCTGTGGTCTTTTCGAAGTCTAAAACCTAAATTTGTCAATGTCTATTTCACAAAAAATGTATTACATCACTATTGTATATTACGTGCTATTTTAAAAAATGGTCTGTTTCTGAAAATGGGTAAAAATAACATTTAGGTCCTCCTGAGATAGATTAGCATTTGCAGAATTGGGCAATGAGATAATCTAGTCAATATACACTATACGGCCAAACTTTTGTGCACCCCTGACCATCACATCCATATGTGGTTTTTCCCCAAACTGTTGCCACAATGTTGGAAGCACACAATTGTGTAAAATGTCTTTGTATGCCCTAGCATTACAATTTCCCTTCACTGGAACTAAGAAGCCCAAGTTTGATCACTTACCAGCTACCAACTGGGTAGGGTTCCACATACATGAACTCACAGATTGGCTAGTGTCGCTGCGATTGATAGGGGAGAGAGAGTGTGCCCCTCCCACCCAGAGAGCATAGCCCTTGGCTCCTGGCCATGGACAGTTGTCGCATCGTCGAGATTTGAACGCTCTTCTGTTGCACCACTTGTGAGACCCAAAAGATGATTTTTTTAAAAAAATTTTAGAAACTCCACTGGCAGCACAAAATGACAGCAACAGTGATTTTTAAACGCGACCGAAATAAATGCCTAAACCTACAGCTACTTCAATTTGACTACGTGTGCAGCTTATTTGAGCTACATCGTTCACGTAGTCATCTGCGAACCTTACGTGCCTCTGGAGGACTACAATCGATATCCACTAGTGGGCAGGGTAGGGCTGAAACATCCGTGGTCGTCAATGGAATATCTTCCTTGACTACTTCTTCCGATTTTGCACGTCAACAAAAACCATGGCGCCAGTGGAGGATCTTACTTTATTGTTTGTCTTGCAAAGACAGCAGAAAAAGTGGCAACGTTACTGACATAGGTGAATAATTAGGCCATTGTTGTTATTATTGTTATACAATAATTCATATCATACTAAAATGCCCTCACTTTTACGTTGATTTTTGCACCAGGAGGAAATATAGTATTAATTTCTGTGGACATACAGAAGCGATGCTCCAAACAACTAGAGGATACTTGTGGCAGCCATCTTGTGTATGTGTACATGTACGGGGAAAAAAAAGCATAATCCGGGCTTTACATTATGCCTTGTTGCTAAAAATACATTTTTAGACAGAGTTTTCCACATATTTATGGAATTATGTGTTTTATATTTCGTTTAAAAGTCTATTGATGTGAAGGTGAGAAAACTTTATTGCTTTATTATTTTGAACAGGAAAAAGACACACCTTTATAGGCATGTCTGAACAAGCAGTCCCTTATTTGGACTCTAAACAACTGTCCTGTGGTGAAAGTAAACAGTTATTTGGAGAAAGATTACTGGTCATTTTTATGGGACACGTCAGTCATCAGGAGTATATGGTAAAACCATAAAACCAAATATAACCATAAACGAGGCATAAACAACCTCCACAATATTGTCATTTGTGATGTGTTGTTTTTGCAGTAGTCAGTGACGTCATGCGTTTTGGGCTAAATTACAGCGTGAATAAAGAGTCTAATAAAACGCCCCAGGTTTATTTTGTTTCCAGAAATCATAGACTAGTACCTAAGGTGTGTGCGTGTGTGTGTGTGTGTGTGTGTGTGTGCGTGTGTGAGCTGCAGCCAAGTGTTTACGTGCCACCTTAGTGAAACTAGGTTGCATATAATATAGGACATGTCCTTACTTGCTAAAAAGTCCAACTCCTTTCCTTCCACAATAGTCTCACTCACATCTGCAGCAAAAATAAACCGGTTCTATGTACATGAACGGGAGGAGGAGGAGGGCGTCATGGCAGAACGTTAAACTGAACTGACATTGTATATCCCTGTCAAGCACATTGCTGTCTCTATGGTTACAAAATATGAGCAAAACACAAAGTAGAGAGAGGAGAAGGGCACTCGCAGAAACAGTGCTCTATCATCCAGGTTGCCTCAATATGTGGATAAAACTACACACAATTAAATACACATGTTTCTCATGGAGAGACTTTGTGGCAGTTCGGAGAGATTGAGTGGAACCGACCGACGCTAATCTGGTTACAGTTACAGAAAATGAGAGGATTGTTTCAGCACTGACCTTTAAAAGCAAACGAATAACATATTGTTTGGATGCATTCATTTAACCTCGCCAGAAACAAAGAAGTTACAATAAGGCACTATAATGAAATGAGAGAACGATGTTTCCTAGCAACTTCAACATGCATAAACAAGTGATTCAGCACTCATTAGTCATGTCATAACTTATTTAAAGTCCCTGCCTTGTAACGTATTTTCATTAGAACTGTCTCTGTTGTTGAATTTTTATTTATATTAATGCACTTGTTCTAACTTGTTGTTGTTTCTATAGTAACAGCTCATTCTCAGGAACTTGTACGGTACACACTCCACATAAACAGATTTTTCAAACGTGGAATCGTTGATATGATGAAGTTTTCTGTAAGGAGATTTTTTTGGAAGGAGTCTCCAATGTCACTTCAGCGTAACTTTAAGTTTTCTGATATCTTCAGGAGTTTACAGTTTGCAGACTCCATGTTTGTAACATGACAAGCTGCGTTGTTGTTGTTGTTGTTGTTGTTGTTGTTGCTGTTTGGCTTATTAACTAGAAGAGAGAGGGAAAAAAAAGAGGGAATGGTGACAGAACAACTGTGATAGTGATAACAGGAACTTGTTTCGTTGAACATTCCACCATATTAAATGGAACTATAAATGGATAAAAAGTATAATTAAAATGGTTTGTGTTGCTAAATTGCTGTGGTATAAGAGGAATTAAGAGGAATTAAACACTTCAAGATGGGCTGTAATAGGAAAATAAGTGTAACTCCACTTCATCACACCACTCCGTGAGTGATTATTTTCCTATAACAGCAAGCCCTGAGTGTGTTATTCCTTACTGGACAGATGTTTTGTCACAATCATAAAGATGCTGGACAAATTAAGACTGTTCATATATCATTAAAACAGACTCTATTTTTGTACATTTCAGTATAAGACACTATTTTTAATGATATGTAATGATATGTAATGATATGTAATTATTTTTATCCAAGAGAGAGAAAAATTCAGACTCTCCACACACACTGTGGATCAAAATAAAATCAGGTGAAAAAATGGAGCTGCAGATTTCTTACATTTTTTGGCAAACCTTATAAAAAAAAATGTAAAAAATCCCGAGCCACAAGTGATGCCACTGCCAAGAGCAACCCCAAGGCTCAGCATTCCCACGCTGAAGAGCCCCTAAACACATCGTGACTCAGAAACATGAAGCGTGTCTTGCATGGTGAGTGGCGTTCCTCCTGCAGCTCCGCCCCTCACACCAGCGCTTCCTCTGCGGGGTGTGTTTGGCTTTTCTCCTGCCAAAAGCTGGCGCTCATGGGAGATGCTCTCCGTCTCTCCATCTCTCCATCTCAGCCTGACAACAGACGCTATTTCAATCTCGGCTTCGACCGAGAGATGCTCAGGCCACGTTTTCCCAAAGTTTCCAATAAGGAAATAGCAGGATGCTAAATATAAACATCATGGAACCCCAGACAACCCTGTAAATGTCTTACTGTTGATGTTTCCAATCAGTGAATAATAAATCACTCCCTCTTTATGCAATATATAACATGATAGCCATTAAAAGGTGAAGTCAGGACGTTAGCCTCACCATCCTTTGTGAAAAAGACGAATAAAAAAACTCACAGGGTTTTAATGCTGTTTGATTTGGGTTTCGTTTTCCTGGTCCATGTTCAACAAGCTGCTTTAATGTCACTTTAACTTTAGCTGTCTTTTCTCCAACTCCTGGAGGTCCATATTTTAGCGCTGAGGTTGTTGAGCAAATATTTAGAGTCTTTTTATAGACGGTTATTGAAAAAACATTGACAAAATCCATGGCAGGAGTCAAACCACCAGCAAATAGGAGATTTATTACTTTATTTCTATCATTTGCTTCTCTCATTATGATCTCACAAGTTGTATGCGTAACTATTCATGACTCAATGTATATAAAAAGAAAAACTACAATGGTTAGAAATGGGGTGAGGCGGTGGTGGTGGGGGGGGGGGGGGTTTGCGGAGTTAGCATTTAACGTTGCTTAGGGCTTTCACTCATATGAAAATAAACAAAATTCCACCACATTTGTTTGAATTTGTATGAGATCAGATTCTTGCTTTATTAAATTAATATCAAATTTATTAAATTTGCTTTATAAAGTTAGTCCTTGCGTAAAGATGATTGGTTGTGGGTTTTAGTAAGGACAAAAACACAAGAAGGCCATGCTATAATAAGAAACTAATCACCAAGAGGTTGATTATATTTCTATAAACAGCGCATCCTGGCCTGGAGGGTTTTATTCCTCTCATACCACAGCAACTTGCCAACGATTACAATTTTATATTTATTAAAGAACAACACGTTGTACTTTTTATCTGTTTACAGTTACATCTAATGTTGCGAAACAAGTTCCTGTTCTCACTTAGATTATAGCAGCTACAAATAGTCGTTCCCTCACCAGCCTCTCTTTTTTCTCTTTTGAAGGTAATAAGATGATTTGTCACGTTACAGAAAAATCGTAAAGCGTAAACTCCTCTGTCCTGAAGATTTATTGACACTGGAGACTCCTTCCTCTCTTAAATGTTAAATAAATGTCTCCATATAGAAAACTTCATCATGTTTTTTTATTTGTTTATTATTAGATTTGGATTAAATCTCAAGTCCACCATAATATAATAAGCTGTTACTATAGAAACGATAACCTATTAGAAAGAGAGCATTAATTTACACCTGTGATTTGTCTTGTAGCTGGAACTACTGTCCGAGCTGCTGTTATAGAAAACGAATCAACACCTTCTGACCAATCAGATTCGAGAATTCAAGTTAATGATGCTACAATGCAAGTCATGATCTTTAAAATCTGTAATGAGTACTTGGAAGAAGCAAAAGAAGATCATTTCTCGAGAATGAAAACAATGAAAAGTTAAGTATGAGAACTAAAGAAATTGTACTTTATTACTATAAGTAAATACTTTTCTTGTCTTTTTCTCGCTCTACTTGCCAGATCAGCAGTTGTAATCATCTCCGCCATGTTGTATTTATAATCCTATTGCAAAATGATTTCTCAGAGGAAATGTGTTTCAGAGTAATCATAGCAAGCCAAAATGAAATGTAACCTCGTTTTTAGAGGAACTGCTCGTGGACATTTTCATCCAAAAGCATCATTCCTTACCACACGCTTAGTGCAGGAACATAAACTTTACACAGCGGACTGAAGATTTATATCTCGCTGGACCTCCATGGCTAAATATTTCTCTTTCTACAGGGAGGTTTGTCTCTCGCTGGGGGTGAAGGTCCACATGTGTTTCTCAGAAATGTGTCATGCTATAAAACAGATACAAGTTAAACAGAAGAGCGGAACTTCTTTAAATCCATTGTTTATCACAGCTCTATTTTTCACCCCCTTTTTCCACCTTTAAATCACACCATATTATGTGGATCTGATGTGACTCTTTACACACCAGCATAGTGATTTATACCTCAAAAAATTGGTCAGGTTGCTACACCGTTTAACACCGGTTTGTACAGTAGAGGTTCAGTGTTCAACCGCTGACCTCCGACTAGGAAAAAAAGTCGGAATTCCTATTCATAGTCTCGGTAAGGTCTGAGTTCAGCCTGAGTTCAACCCTGAGTTCAGCAAGTGACGTCACATCAACCTGGCTGCTCACAGCATGTAAACAAAGCAGCGCTTCTTACCTTTAAATGAGTTATACTGTATACACAAGTATTAACTTTAGATCAATCAACATACAGATATATTCACTTATTAAATCTATAACACTGACTCTACAGCTCACTCATCACAGCTAGCTAGCTAGCTTGCTGCTAACAAAAGGCAAACATGGAGGCGTCTACGTTTATGAGTTCGTTGATCAGGGTCGAGGTCAAAAACGGTGAGTTTCTACTTGTCATAAGCAGCATAGAAGCACCTACTTTTGCTTCATGACTTTATCTAGGTGAAATTTTACGCATGAATTCACAAAACTCAGTCTTATGAGCCAATAAAAACAAGAAGGCGGGACTGTGGTGTCTTTGTTCAGTGAAGGAGCTGCTTATTATGAAGTAATAATATTCAATTTTGTGGTAAAATTCTGCTTTTTGTCCGTGCCTGCTAGGGTTCTCTTGTTGGCACTTCTGTCAATGTGTAGGAAATGAAAATCCTGCACTGATGTGCTTTTTGTGCGTCAGCAATTATCTGCAATAATACACGACTGTTTAGGGAAAGTGTCTGGTTTTAATATTCATTAACATTGCATCTTATGATGTTGCTTTGGAAATATTTGTCAGTCGTAGTCATGCTTTTTTTTTTTTAGCAACATATTTGGACTTAAAATATCCCTTCAAATGCATGGGGAAACAGAAAGGACTGGTTTTGGCCATATACTCATGTTTCACGCTTTACTGAAAAGCCATGAGAAGAAGATTGTGCCTAAAGCATGCTCTTGGCTCGGATAGGAGAGGAATCTCTGAATCACTGTGGCAATATAAAGAAGCTTAATGTTTGTGCCGCCGTTCCTGAGCCTTAAGGGCTGACTCAGAGGTGCCAGTTCTCAAAGTTTTATTTCTAAAAGACACAGAAAAAATAGAAAATGGAGAAACAGGGCCACAGCAGTGGCTTTCAGCGACAGTACAAGTGAATGCTCAGAGCATGAAAGAAGAAAAATATTAATAAAAATACACACAGGAGAGGAATAAAGATCTGCTCTTGTGTTATGTTATATAACCTTCTTGAAAAGTGATTTGTGATGTAACCTGTGTCACACACCTCATACACGAGGATTGTATTGTTACTCATAGGTGTGTATTTTGGGCCAAGAGCCAACACCACAACATCACTTATCATTGACAGCTCGTACCTAATGTTCTTGAATTCTTTTTTATGTTAATGAGGACCATGCATTTTAATGCACACGCCTCGAACCAAAAATAGACTCATGATTCATCCACCAAGACAAAGTAGTCAGGAACGGAAGCGATCAATCAGTGAGATGCTGCTAACCTTTTCAAAGCCGCAACCGAATACATAATTGGGCGTGAAGAGGTCAAGCCCTGTAAACATAGACTCGCCTTACCTTTATTTAAACAGCGCTTCCATTTCACAATGGGATTATGTGAGTAATATGTGGAAAAAAAGTGTGAAATTGCACACGTGAACGGAAACACGTCATGTGAATATGTCACATATTCACATATATGTCACATATAAAACCATGTGAGTATAAATCACGTGAAAATAAATGAATCGTGTGTGAAAATCACTTCATGAAAAATGAATCGTGTAAAGTTTTCAGGTGAATAGAAATTAATCAAATAAGTAAAGAATGAAGAATTAATAAAGTAAAGTGAGTAAATAATCGCAAGTGAAAATAAATGAATCATATGTAAGGAGGCACATATGAAAAATGAATCATGTGTAAAGAATCACATGTGAGAATAAATGAATCATGAGTAAAGAATCATATATGAAAAATGAATCACGCATAAGAATCACATGTGAGAATAAATCATGTGTAGAGAATCGTAAGTGAAACTGAATTAATTATATGTAAATATCACTTCATGAAAAATGAATCATGTAGAATTTACATTCACGTTTGAAAATAAATGAATTATTTAAAAAAAAAACATCAGAATTGCTTAAAAATTGCATGTGAAAATAAAAAGTAAAAAGTCACACGTGAGGTGTGAAAAAAAAATGAATCACAAACAAATTATATGTGAAAATGAATGGATTGCGTAAAAAAAATCTGTATTCTGTAAAAGAAGATCACGTGGAAAAATAAATGGATTGTAAAAAATTTGAATCATGTGGAAAAAAATCCCGAATCATGTGTAAAGGATCACATGTTAAAATAAACAGGTGTAAAACTTCACATGTGAAACAAAACCTACGCATTACATGTGGAAAATGTGTGAAACATATAATGTGAAGTGTCTACAAACCACGTGTAAATATTACACGTTAAATCATATGAATGTTCACGTGTGAGATTCATGTGACAGGAAACGTCTCGTTCGTTTAAACAAATTCCGTCTGGAGTTTTTGTAATAAAGTCGAAGATTAGCAGTGTTTCTTTATTTAAACACTCAGGAAGTGCTACTGACGCAGAGGTTATTGTGTGTGTGTGTGTGTGTGTGTGCGTGTGTGATGACCTTCAAGACCAGGATTAAGAACAGCACAGTCTTAATTAACCCCAAATGTTCACAACCCAACAGTCCAGTATTATGAATGGAAAGTGACATCATATGACTGCTGACATCACAGGCTGACATTTTGAGACCGTGGGCGGAAACGTCTCAGTGACGTCTGACTCACAGCATCACACGGAACATCACGGGTTCCTAATCTTTGCATAATGAGTGCATTGGGGAATGCGGTAGATCAGGTGCTCTTTGTGTCTTTATATCGTGCCACGCAATGACCACGTTAGCGGTATGTTAGCGTGATGGCGAAACACTGCAACCTGCATAAATGAACTCAGTTTAGCTGCACAAATCATGCAAACAAGGTTCTACTTAGACCCCTGTCTGATAGGGAAACACTCTGCTGTAGGGTTTTACATACAACCTTTAAGGGTTCCATCAGAATGGTTAAGGTTTCTTTACTTTCTAAAGTGGAACCATCTCTCAGGACGCACTCTGTTGTATGGTTCTAGAGCCCTTAATGGTTTCCCAAAAAATTTTTTTTAAAAAAGGGTTCTCTAAGAGTTAAGATTAAAGGAGCTTTGCTTGCTAAAAAAGGAAACCAACTGTTGTATATAAAAACTTTACGAACTGAAGAGCTCTTTAAGGTTCTAGTAACATTTGCGTCTAGGAGTGTATATCAGGAAACTCAGTAAATATCTATGTACTCTTAGAAAAAGAGTTCCTCAAGGGTTCTTTGGATGATTAAGCACTCCAGTTTCACTTCACAAAATACACAAACAAGGTTCTACTTAGACCCCTGTCTGATAGAGAAACACTCTGTTGTAGGATGATTTTACATAGAACCTTTAGAAGTTCAATCAGAATTGTTAACTTTTCATTGCTTTCTAAAGTGTTTCTACTTGGAACCATCTCTGTGACAGACATACTCTGTTGTATGGTTCTACATAGAACCTTTTTTATAAGGAGTTTCCTAAGAGTTCTTTAGATAATTTTTGCTTCATGAAAACCTTCTCTGAAAAGGGAAACCCACTCTTGTAGTGTTCTACATAAAAACTTTATGAAACAAAGAACTCTTTATGGATCTAGATATAACTCAGTAAATATCTATTCACTCTAAGAAAAAAGGGTTTCTCAAGGGTTCTTTGGATGATTAAGGAATTTTTGCTTCGTAAAGGACTTATACCTGGAACCATCTCTGTAATTTACTGTAATCTGTGTAAAGTAACACCAGTTTAGCTGCACAAACACTCAAACAAGGTTCTACTTCAACCCCTGTGTACTAAAGAAACACTGTTTTAGGGTTTTTCATAGAACCATTACGTGTTCCATCAGAATGATTAACATTACTTTGGTTTCTAAAGAGTTTCTATTGGTCCCTTCTCAGAAAAGGACATACTCTATTGCATGGTTCTACATAGTATCTTTAAGGGTTTCCCCCTTTTTTTTTTTTTTTTCCATTAAAAAAGGGTTTCTTAAGAGTTCTCCAGATAATTAAGATTCTTTGCCTTCTACTTGGAACCCCTTGTTGTAGGGTTCTACCTAAAAACCTTAAGAACTAAGAAAACTCTTTGGGGTTCTAGATTTAACTTTTGTGGCTAGGAGTATATCTGGAAACTTAGTAAATATCTATGCACTCTCAGAAAAATGGTTCCTCAAGTGTTCTTTGGATGATTAAGAACATTTTGCTCCAGTTTAGCTGCACAAAACATGCAAACATGGTTCCCCTTAGACCCCTGTCTGACAGAAAAACACTCTGTTGTAGGGCTTTACATAGAACCTTTAAGCATTCCATCAGAGCACTTTCTCAACTGTTTCCACTTTGGATCTTCTTTGAAAAGAACACCTCTGTTGTATAATTCAACAAAGAAATTTTAATGGTTTCCACCTTTTCTTTAGATAATTAAGAGATCATGGTTTTCTAAAAAGGAAACCAACTGTTGTAACGTTCTACATAAAAACTTTAAGAACTGAAGCACTCTACTTCTAGGCAAGTAGTTTTGCTTTCCAGTACTTTTTGTACTAGTACTACTACTGAAAGTGAAACATTTGATATGTCACATGGTTCTATATAGAGCCTTTAATGGTGGAACAAACTTAAGAACCCCTAATGGTTTTAGAGGAGATCTTTTTTTCTAAGAGCATACTTATGTAAAAAAAAAAAGGGGGGGTTTGTAAGACTTGAGCATAGTAAGGAATGTGATATTTCAGGTAATTGTCTATTTATATCTTTATATCTTTCATTCATACCTACCGCATTCTCATTAGTGGAATGTTACAGCGAAAAACTTAACACTGTAAAGTAAATTCATTCCAGTTTAACCGCCCCGAACCACCCAAAGAATGTCGACGTTCCACTCGAAACTCTCCTGTGATTAGAGAGATTGGCGTGTCAGCAAATCGCATGATAGGACACTGATATAGAACCAGTTTAGCCTGGTTTTAAACTAATCCAACTAATGTTCCATCACAGCAGTGTTATCAACCCTTTCAGTCCCTTTAAACTGTAAATGTTTAACTTTGTAACTGTTTGACTTTAGACTATATGCGATATCAATACAAACTAAACAAGAGACACAAGTTAAAGAAGCAAAGAAGAAAAACTTTCTGACAATATATGAAGTTGTGAGGTGTTGCCTTTCGATCCATCATCTAGTGAGCCAAATCTCCGAGGTGGCATGAGGACGAAACGAATGACTAAAAAGAGCATTGTCTTCTCAAATATGTCACCGCTTTACAGCGAAACTATAAATAGCATTCTGATCTGTAAATAGCTCTTTAGATCAATTAATAGTGTTTTAGATCCTTAAATAGTGGATTTTAGATCCTTAAATCCTTTAATTACCTCTTTAGAACCATAAATAGCACTTTTGTACTACAAATAGAGTCAGGAATAGTGCTTTAGATCCAGAAATAGCACTTATGGTCCATAAGAGCCATGAATAGATGTAGAAATAGTGTTTAGATCCAGCAATAGCACTTTAGATTCATAAACAGCTGCTACGATCTAGAAATAGCTCTTTAGAACCATCAATAGATCTGTGTAGATCCAGAAAAAGCAGTTTACGTTCATAAAAAGCACTTTAGATGAAGAAATAGCACTATAGATCCATTAACAGTACTTTAAATCTGTAAATAGCTCTTCAGAACCTTATACAGAATCATAAATAGCTCTTTACAACCATAAATACAACACATCTGTATATAGCACTTTTAATCCAGAACTTGCACTATAGATCCACAAACAGCTCTTTAGAACCGTAAAATAGAATTTCGGTCCATAAATAGCTATTTCTACCCCAAAAAAGATCCAGATTTAGCACTTTAGGTCCACAAATAGCTATTTCTACCCTAAAAAAGATCCAGATTTAGCACTTTAGGTCCATAAATAGCTATTTCTACCCTAAAAAAGATCCAGATTTAGCACTTTAGATCCATAAATAGCTATTTGAACCATAAATAGATCTGTAAATAGCACTTTAGATCCATTAATTGCACTTTCACATTAGACACAGTAATAGCACTTTCTATCTGTAAAATGGGATTTTAGCTCCACTTTAGATCAGCAAATAGCACTTTAGAACCATAAATAAATCCACAAATAGACATAGATCATTAAATAGCATTTTGGATACAGAAATAGTACTTTCGGTCTGTAAAATAGTATTTTAGATCCA
>CM040480.1:2742496-2849788 GCA_022758105.1 Pangasianodon gigas
CTTTCTATCTGTAAAATGGGATTTTAGCTCCACTTTAGATCAGCAAATAGCACTTTAGAACCATAAATAAATCCACAAATAGACATAGATCATTAAATAGCATTTTGGATACAGAAATAGTACTTTCGGTCTGTAAAATAGTATTTTAGATCCATATATAGGACTGTAAATCCATAAACAGATCTATAAATAGCATTTATGTTCATAAATATAGCCGTAAACAGCACTATGGCTCTGTAAATAGCTCTTTAGAGGTGTAAATAGCTCTTGATACGTCCATACATCGATCTGGAAATAGTATTTTAGATTGATTAACAGTTCTTCAGAAGTATAAATAGATCTATAAATAGTTCTTTAGCGCTATAAATAGCACTCTCTCGCTCACATTTCTTTCACTTTGCATACTAGAACAGTTTACTTTCTATCTTACTGTATGTCTGGAAGATGATAATCAACAACACTTTCATTTTATAATCTTAATACCTGAACACATCATGGAGGATTTTTTAAATCAAAAATACTCTATGGAACTCTGTGTTACTTCTACGGTTCTACATAAATAAGTAAAAAAAATGTAATGTTGTCAAGCTGTAGTGGTATAAGAGGAATAAAACACTTCAGGACATGCTGTCATAGGAAAATAATCCATTAGTAGTACTTTAGATCAGCAAATAGCACTTTAGAACCGTAAGTAAATCCACAAATAGCACTATAGATCATTAAATAGCATTTTAGATCCAGAAATAGAAATTTTGATCTGTAAAATAGTACTTTAGATCCAGAAATAGGACTGTAAATCCATAAACAGATCTATAAATAGCATTTATGTCCATAAATATAGCCTTAAACAGCACTAAATAGCTCTTGACATGTCCATAAATCAATCCGGAAATAGTATTTTAGATTCATTAACAGTTCTTCAGAGATAAATAGGTCCATAAATAGTTCTTTAGCACTATAAATAGCACTCCCTCTTGCATTTCTTTCACTTTGCATAATAGGGCAGTTTACTATCTTACTGCATGTCTTGAAGATTACATTTATGGCATTTGGCAGACGCCCTTATCCAGAGCGACTTACAAAAGTGCTTTGAAATCTATCAAAAATACATTCTGATACTGGCTCACTAGGCCACAAACTAGGAATACCATCAGTCCAAAAACTCTGTTGGGGAGGTAATAGACAAGCACTCAGACAATACATTTTTTTAAGTGCTAATTTAAGTACTTTAGGAAGAGGTAAGTCTTTAGACGTTGCTTGAAGACTGCCAGTGTCTCAGCTGTTCGGCCATCTAGGGGAAGATGATAACCAATGACACTTTCATTTTATAATCTTAATACCTGAATACACATTTTTTTAATCAAAAATACTCTGTGGAACTTCTATGGTGTGTTACTTCTACGGTTCTACATAAATAAGTAAAAAAAAAAAGTAATGGTGTCAAGTTGTTGTGGTATAAGAGGAATAAAACACTTCAGGACATACTGTCATAGGAAAATAATCCATTAGTAGTACTTTAGATCAGCAAATAGCACTTTAGAACCATAATTAAATCCACAAATAGCACTATAGATCATTAATTAGCATTTTAGATCCAGAAATAGCCATTTTTGATCTGTAAAATAGTACTTTAGATCCATAAATAGGACTGTAAATCCATAAACAGATCCATAAATAGCATTTAGGTCCATAAATATAGCCGTGAACAGCACTATAGCTCTGTAAATAGCTCTTGATACGTCCATAAATCAATCCGCAAATAGTATTTTAGATTCATTAACAGCTCTTCAGAAGTGTAAATAGATCCAGTTCTTTAGCACTATAAATAGCACTCTTTCACACATTTCTTTCACTTTGCATACTAGGACAGCTTACTTTCTATCTTACTGTATGTCTTGAAGATGATAATCAACAACACTTTCATTTTATAATCCTAATGCCTGAACACATCATGGAGGATTTTTTAATCAAAAATACTCTATGGAACTCTGTGTTACTTCTACTGTTCTACATAAATAAGTAAAAAAAAGTAATGGTGTCAAGTTGTTGTGGTATAAGAGGAATAAAACACTTCAGGACATTCAGGAAAATAATCAACTTTAGGGTGGTGACAGTATTTCTGCTTCATCACATGGATCAGTATCAGTATCTGAAAAGAAAAAGTGGTATTGTGCCACTTCTATTATATTCCTCTAATCCCAATCATGTTTTTTTCCTTACTGTGAGCGGGGATGAGAACACAGGAGGCTGGCTTCTGAGTGAATGACCCTGCTTATATTTGATTTAAATTCTCCCCATGGGGTGTTTCTTTAAAAGTATCTTGTAAACAAAAAACTTTTTACTCAACTTAAAATACATAAAGACAGCATTTCCTTCATAGTCACTGGGTTTTTTCTCTCTCTCTTGTCACTGCAACACAGAATATAAGCACTTTGCATTAATTGCTCACAGGTGTAGCCACTCACTCATTACCTGCTCATTCTCCATGACTCCTGGTGCTGGGCCACGCCCCCTCTGCCACACTTACACAATTACCCTTCACTGCAGGAAAAAAGTCCAGGGGGTGGAGAAAACTCAGTGTGTTTCAGGTTGGATAAGTGGGTTATTTCATGTTATACAGCATTGTGTAGGTTAAAGTTAGGGGTTAGGGTTTGGATTACAGGAGGATTTGGATAAGGTCCAGGTCCTGCAGGTTCTGCAGCAATCACTACTTTTTTTTTTTGCTTTAATTTTTGTAAAGATGGTCCTAGATCTACAGTTCTTGTTGTTTTATGGTCTGAAATGGTTCTGCACTCAGTGCTCATATATTCCCCTCTGGGACTGTGAGCTTTTAAAATAATACTTTTGGTAAAAAAGGAAAAGAAACGTTTCATTTCTAAGGAATGCCGGTCGATTTCAGCCAGTTGGGCTTGTGTGTTAATCGATGGGCTCCAAAGCTTTGCTTCATCAAATGGAAACTGGGCTTGCTCATGTTTACCTCCACTCTGTCTCTGTGTGTGTTTGTGTGTGTGTGTGTGTGTGCCAAAGAGTGAGTAAGTGCAAGCAGGCTGTGAGAGAGTAAAAGAAAAAGAAAGATGGTTCCATTGTGACTGTTCTTTAAACAACGCAAAAAGCAGGATGTTGCCAGGATGACTCAGTTTATTTTTCCTGAATGCATCGAGTTACCCAGTTCTCCATGTTGTGGATTTTGTTACTTGGAGTGGTGAAACACTCCAGAGTGGCATGAGGTCAAGAGCTGCAGTGTGTTACGCTCTTCTCTGGGGCTCACACTGTTTTCAGTAAAACACTGCAACAAATGCAACAGATGCAACAAATGCTTAATGTGCGTAACTGCAGTCTGATCTTTTTCCTCATATTCCTGAGCTGTCTTTTTCCTGTGTGTGAATATTATCACTTCTGATTTGTGCCACTTTGATTATGTTCAGACTGTTTTCACGAAAAAAAAAAAAAACAAGTATCAAAAATATCCACTTAGAGCAGGCAAAAGGTAGGACGTTGGGTGATAAAAGTAGAAAATCTGATCTTAAACCTTCAGATATGAATTTTTATGCCACTCGAACTATAGATATTACAAAAACAGATTTGTTTCAGGCATGAAAGAGTCAATAGTCCTCTACTTCATGCTGGCTTTTTTTCCATTGTTCTTGTCTAACAAAAAAGTACAAAACACAAAACACATCTACAACACAACCTACAACACAGCAGCAAATCAGAAAACCAAAAACATTTTGAATTTGCTGTCATGTTTTTGATTTTGTTGTAGCGTTTTTGGTTTCTTAATGAGTTCTGCGCTTATGGGCTGTGTAAGAAACAAAAAGCGTAAGTCAGTTAATGAGTTAGTCAAAGTGATTTAACATTCATTAAAGTGATATTTCACTTCTTGTTTCATGATTAATCTTACCTTTACTTTTTTAAGCAATAATGTTGTAATTTTGCATAGTTTAAGAGCATGTTTAGCCTGGTGTTAGATATCGGCCATGTTAAAACGATAAAGTAAACAAGCTAGCAAAAAAAAAAATAAAAAAATCGGATTTGGGCATAAAATCATTATTGAGCCTCTTACACAATCATCATTCGCTTCCTTTCGATTGACTGGTCATGGTGCTCGATATATATATATATATATAAAAACCTCAACAATTCTTTTCTTATGTTTCTTCAGAAAATCTCTAACAAATTTGTCAGAATGCTACATAGAACCTTACAATAGAGAGGATTTCTAGCAAACCTTGGTGGCAAAGATAGTTTTCCTAAATGTATAAGTTTGATTGGTACAAAGCACTGACAATAGGAACTCCTTCTTTAAATGTTTTATACCGAAATGTTCTTCTTATGAACAATCTTGACTATATCCTGGCCATGGTTAGAAAGATAGTGTGACCAAGAATATAAGCAAAAAATTCTGATTTGGACAGAAAATCAGAAATGAGCTTCATACACATGCATAAGGATGATATAAACATCAACAGCTCTTTCCTCGTATTTCTTCTGAAAATCTCTCAAGCATTTTGGAGAAAGTTCTTGAAAGCTCCGTCTTCTAAACTCGAGCACCATTACATCATAATATGGCTCCACTGCGCTAACATTAAACAAGCCAACATCTTGAAGATCGCTTGGAAAAAAGTATTTGGTTTTAGTGTCGCTTCAGTCACGCAGGATTTTTTTTTTTCTTTTTTTTCCACTGCTTAAGTGAAAAGCCAGAGAAGCGCCTGCTGCGTGTCAAAGCGCTTTGGCCTCCCGTCACTGGCAGCTTCAGTGTCTCTGGCTGCACTTTTCAAAACAAGTCTGTAAACTATTTATGAAGTTGGTTGCCATGGTTCCTGGTTCCCCTCATGCCCAGTGTTCTTATTCACAGCTCTTAGTGTTGGTGGGAATGTTCCGTGTGTGTCACCGTTCTTGTTCACGGAAGCAGTGAAAGTGAAATGCGTTCACATTTATGAGGGAAAGGAGTTCTCCTGTTACAGCTCACTCTTACACAACCACTCACACACGTTCACACTTCAGAGGAGTGTGCTACCCACAACGCAGGTCGTCGTGTCATGTTTCGTGACACGACATGGCCGAATGATTCAGAACAACGGAAGCTCTCACAGTCTCTCTGACTCTTTTGGATGAAATCTAGATGATTATTTGAGTGATTTCAGGATTACAATGCCAGTTATCGCTTCTACCTCTTAAAAATTCAAGTTTCAACATTGAATATAACAAAACATGTAATGAACCATTAAAAAAAATCATCTTAATTTTTTACAAAGTGTTGCTGACATTGGAAAGTAACAGGCTTGAGTGTTTTTAGCATAGAATTAGCACAAAATGTGTTTGAATAACATCCATGCTAATAGCATGTGGGCATTAAGGACATTCTAATGATTTACTTAAAATTATTTTTATTCATATTAGCTTTGACCTCATCAGTCATGAGAAAATCACTGAAAATAAAGAATCCCTGAAATAAAGAAGAAAAGAATGACAGACTTTTCTTCTTCTCGTGATCTTCAGAAAGTGAATTAAATCCTGTTGATCATGTGACTTGTGGAATGTTCCAAATATATCATAGGGGTGAATGCGTTCAGGTAACATGGTAGCGTGAATGACAGATTTAAGATATTAATGCATAATTAATAAAGATTTTTTAAAATGTTTTAATGAATATATTTCAAAGTAAGTGGAGTTATAGTCAGCTGGGGCTGATCACATTATTGATATCGAAATGAGTAACGTACTTAATTACTAGAACATTTTATTTAGCTCTGTTTATGTTGGCTGCAGTTGTGTGCTGCTTAAGTTTTATGTTTAAGATGCTACAGCGTGTAAAAACTATGTTTAGTAAAGAGCGTGAGGGCGGCCGCAGAACAGTATCACCGAGTATTTTCATTAAAAATGAGTGCAAAGTGCCGTGAATTGCGGCTCGACCTGCGAGCAAAGTGTAGACCCTGGCAAGAGCGTGCCTCAGTGCTCAGTGCTCGCAGAGGTGAAGTGCTCTCTCTTATGTGCAACAGTTTCAGGTCCTCACGCTCTCTATTAAAGATGTTTCATTAGGTTACTTGTATTGTAGAAAGATTCTGTATCTTCATATGCTCACAGAGTACAGTTTGCAGTCTGCTTTGTTTTGACTTGCATTATTGATTGCGAAATGCCTCCAGATCGCTGGTTTACGTCACATAGTATCACATGGTATCAGATGTTGCTATCTGTCGGTAAATGAGCACGGTATCGGACTGATAACGTGCTAATCTTCTCTAGTTTTAAGTTATTTATCTGAGATATGCATATATGTTGTTGTGAAGGACACTTTACTGTGATTAAAATGTTCTCGACCTTTACTTTACATACATATTTGTAAAAGTTTATTTGTCATCACCCATTTTTAAGTACTACTTTTCCAGTGTTTTTAACTCGGCATGACGTCTGCTGCTCGTGTTGTCTCACTTCTCCAACACAGTTGTTTTGATAGGCCAGTAACTGCGTCCGCTGCCAAAGGATTTACAGCGTGTTTGTGTTCGCTGTGATCTAAGTCTGCACATGTGACATCATTGACCACCATTCTCATGTATTTCCTCTTCTGCTAATAAACCTCAAGCCTTGCAAAAATGTCCAAATAAAAGGCTACTGCTTCAGTGTTTATTGCTCGAAATGGATGCTTTGGTTTGGCTTTGGATTTAGAAGGATTATCAGAAAGATATTTTCTCCTCTTGCTTTCTTAGGAACTGGATCTTTCTTTTAATTCACCAAGTATCAACGCATTAGTAGTGCTTAGTAGTGCTGGAGAAAAAAAAAAACAAGCATTAACATTCCGGACAAGCATTTGGATTTTTCCCACTGAGGGCTTCAGATTTCACAATAGGCCGAGATTGCACGTCCGCCTGATTGTGGGAATCTGATGAGCTAATGTGTGGCAATAAGGACTGCTTTTGCAAAACTGTCTGAGTATTCCTGAGTAAAGTTGTACTGCTTCAATGTGCAGCAATCAAATGACAAATAAATGCAATTTTTGAGTCTGAAGAGAAAAAGACATTCCTGATCTGCTGCAAGTCATGCTAGCAGTCTTGTTGGATATTTGTACATGCATTTGTCATACATCATCTGTAGATATGAAAATATAGAGCAAAAAAAAATATATGGCAAAAATATAAAGCTAATGAGAGATTTTTGTTTAACATTTATGGAAGGAGTCTCCAGTGTCAGCAGTAGAGACTTCAGAGGAGTTTACACTTTGCTGTTTATTGGTAACAAAACAAGCTGTATTTATTTATCTTAATAACTTAGGCTGGTGATGGAACAACGGTTTTATAACGAAACTTTTATAATGAATGTGGTATTTCACAGATGTTCAACAGCATTAATTATAACAATAAATGGTTAAAAAGTATGACGTGTCATTCTTTAATTAATAAGAATTGTAATCGTTGGCAAATTTCCGTGGTTTAAATCTGAAAGAGGTGTAAAGAGGAAAAAAACACTTCGGGATGTAACTGTAACTTTGCATCACACTACCCTGTTGTTGATTATTTTCCTATAACAGCACTGAAGTGTTTTATGAATTTGAATTTGCCACTTGCATGTTACTAAATGTTCTTCTGCAGGTAGCTATAGTAAATTTTCAGTCTCTAAGCAAGAAAATGGGGTAAAAAAAAAAACCCAATAGCAATAACAGTGCGAGTTCTATTATTAGCTTTCTGAAACCAAGCAAATTAGCCTCACTCGGTTTATCTTGAAACGTTACGGTCCAATTTCGTTTGATTAATCACCTGTTAATACAAACCCATCTCTGGTGTTGATGCGCCGTGTAAAACAGTTCTCCAGGATATGTTTTATGTCAAAGTCACCTCGGACAACTCAAGCGGTGCTTCTCCGCTGCAATCACGGATTACCAGCGTATACAAAACCTCCGTCTCCGTCCTTCCACGTGCACTTAGTCTCCCAAAATAGCAGCTTGATTGTGCCTGCTGTTGCCAACTGCCAAAAGCTCTGCTGCCGCGACACGAGTGACCCTTCAAGCCGTGGACTCAAAGCGCTGCTTTATTTGGACGCACTTTGACAGATCAGCCTTTTGCAGCGTTTGAAGACACCCAGCTGAAACGTCCACGATGTCCACAGCATCCAAGTGGCATCAGATACACGTGGCAAGATTTTCATTTCAGCCATCAGTAGATCTGAAACTCTGAAACTAAATTATAAGCTCTGCAAGCCAAATATTATTAAAATCAGATAAGGCAATACATAAAAAAAACAGACTAGGTCACAAAATAAACAGCCTCTTGCTGTACTGTTACTATTTATACCACAGTGCTGCTGAGTTCTTGATTCTGATTGGTCTGATTCTGCGATGTTTGTTTAAGATTTTAGTCTCCAGTGTCAGCGCTTAGTAACAGTTTTGTGTCATGAATATTAAACAGAATAACAAGATCTGCAAACCAAATATTATTAAAATCTAAAAAACAAAAATGTCAAATTCCACTTAATAAAAAAACAATAAAATAATACACATAAAAAGTGTAATTTAAAAATGAATAAAAACGTTCTATCCAAAATAAATTGTCTACCTGCTATTTTGTTTAAAATTTGTTTGGTTTTGATCTTTTATGTTTGTTCGTTTTAGCTTTTAAGTGATATTTTTCATAAGAATATCTTGTAAATTATATTAATTATACTAATGTACTCGATGATGTAGATCGGTGTAGTCCGTCTGTCTTTAATGGAAGCTCGGTGATCCAGAGTGAGAAACAGGTTCCGAGAGTTTTGATGAGAAAAGTCAGTAGAATTTGGGGAATTATGGGATGGCAGCATCACTGGGTAGTTGATTAAAGGGGTTGCCTAAGAGCTTTACATAGATCTTTAACGGATTGTTGATCTGGAATCGTTTAAGCACAACGAATGCAGAAGCTATACGTGCTAGTTCTCAGTAAGAAGCTAATTAGCAAGTTAGCGAGAATCCTGAGGTATCCTGAGAACGACGTCGCGGATGATTTCAGTCTGACTCACTACTAATGTTTGCTTTTTACCTGTACGGCCAATTTATTGCATGAATGTGGACTTAGGAGACGTGCAGGATGTGCTGTTATAGGAAAATAATTAACAACATCATGGTGTGATGAAGCAGAATTACTGTTACTACGCTGAAGGTAGTTATTTTACTCTAACTGAGGTGTTTTAATCCTCTTACACCACAGCAATTTGCCATCTATCATATTAACAAAACTCACATACTTTTTATCCGTTTATAGTTACATTTAATGTTGTGTAATGTCTGCAGAATGGTACAGCAGCTATAAACAGTCATTCCCTCACGGGCCTCTCTTTTTTTCTCTCTATTGATGCTAAAAAAAAAAAAAAAAAAAAAAACACAGCTTATTATTTTGCTGAGATGGCGGAAAGTTAACTGACTGTTACGAAGCACTGACACTGGAGACTCCTTCCATAAATGTTACCTAAACATATCCTTACAAAAAACCCTCACCATCAACCATTAGTTAAATAGCAACACATTATTTTAATCTGATTATTATTATTAGATTATGTCGAGCATCTACCATACAAGTCCCTGTGTAAGTTGTTACTATAGAAACAATAACGTATTAGAAAGTTAATATTTAATATAAACACGTGATCTGAATTACAGCTGGAAACACTGTGCGAGCTGCTGTTAGAGAAAATAAATCAACACCTTCTGACCAATCAGAATCAAGAATGTAACAGTGGTATAAATAATGTTTTAGATCTAACTCTACTTTTCTTCTTTAATATCTTCCAGTCTAATGTTCACTGCCAGGATGAATATGCATGATAAATATATAAATATGCAATATTTCTATATTTTTATAAACAGCATCCTTAATGTAAAAAAAAAAGGCCCAAAATCCTGAGTGACCTCCACACAGATGAGTCCTCTTAGCTTCTGTCCTCACCTAATCAGAGATCTGGAGATTTCCTGCTACTTCCTGCTACATTTTAATTGTTTATTTAAGTGCACTCGTGAGACAACAGCCGAACATTTCCTCTCTGAAATTAATGACGCATTAGCAATTATAAATTATGCCAACTCACTGGCTGATTAAGGAACATTATCAGGAGCTCTTCATTAAGTACACTGTCAAATTGACCTTGGGTATGAAAACAAAGGAGTAAACTCAGTATATCAGAAATTCAGGCACTTCTGCAGTGTACACGTAGATTCAGCAACATAAGTGCTGTCGAATTCTCGATTCTGATTGGTCAGGAGGTGTTGATTCATTTTGTGACATTAGCGTAGCTGCTAATCTTAATGGTAATACAGCAGCAATCATCAGGAAATAACACAGAAGCGCTAAAGAGTTTGTTAATAAGTGTGCTGCTTGTAATTTTCATGAATCAGTCGTTAAACTGCATGAATCTGACATAATCATAAAATGGATTAGTAATCGCTGAATTGGTTTGAACTTAAACACACAACTAAACACACACACACTTAAATGATGCAGGGTGTTGAATTGTAATCCAATCCGCACGCTGTTATGTGTGTGTGTGTGTGTGTGTGTTTCAGTCATGCTGAATCCTGCCAGATCCTCCAAGGAGCTTTAATCTGAGCCAAGTCCAAACAGAGCTGTCATCACCTCGCTTCAGCAAGCTGGGCAGAACCACCTGCCGCTCAGCACTTCCCGCCAGTGTGTGTGTGTGCGTGTGTGTGTGTGTGTGCGTGTGTGTGGGACGGTTGCACGGACCTGAACCTTCTCCAAATGAAAGGTCCAACTGTGTAGTTGCCATGCAGAAAGGAAAGAAGCACTCACTCAATAAACACCCGCTGGTGCTGACCAAACCCAATAAAGACCAGAACACACACACACACACACACTCACACACACACACACACACACACACACACACAGGAGCGGACGTGGTTCCTTAGCAACTCTAAAAAGCTTACAGGATTGATGCTATTTGTGGACAGTCACTTAATCCTCCCAAATTTCTCTAACACTTTTTCTCCAGAAACTTCTACACTATAAATTCAGTATAAATTCTATATCAATTCTCCAGTCTTCTTTCTTCTCCTCTAATCTTTTCTTTTTCTCTTCTATCTCTCGTCTTATCCACTCCTCATCCTCTCTTTCTCCTGAACTCTCACATTTTTCTTCTTTATTCTCTTTATTCTACTCTCGTATCTTCTTTTTTCCTCATTTCTCTCTGCTTCTCCACCCCACATCTCATCTTTCTTTTTTCCTTCTCTTTCCATATTCCTTCCTTCCTTTTTAGGCTCTTTTAGTCTTTCTCTTTTATCTCACTTCTCTTCTCCACTCCCCATCCTCTGCTTTTTTCCTTTAACTCTCACTTTTCATTTCTCATCTCTTCCTTCCTCATCTCTTTCCTTTTCCTATATCTTCTTCCTTTTTATTCTCTCCTCTAATTCGTTTGTTTTATTATCTTTTATCTCTCCTTTCTGCTCTTCTCCACTCTTTACTCTCCCCTTTTTCTTAACGCTCACCTTTTGATTTTTTCTTTCTCTCCTTTTCTCTTCTCTTCTCTCATCCCTCTTTTAGTCTCATTCCTTTTCTCTTTCATCCTTCCTCACCTCTTTCCTTTCCATTTTCCTTTCTTCTCATTTTTTCTTCAATCTTTTAATCTCTTTCTCTTTCATCTCTGCTGTCTTCTACTCTCCACTCCTCATCCTCTCCTCATTTTTTCCCTCAATTCTCACCTTTCTTACCTCTCATTTTTCCTTTCTTCAGTTTTTTCACACTTTTTTTCTCTATTTCTCTCCCTTTCTCTTTCTTTTTTCGTCTTTTATCTCCTTCATTTTTACTTTTCTCATTTTTTTCCCTTCCTCTTCTCTTCTTACACATTCTTTATTTTTTCTCTCTTGTAGGCCATTTCTCTTTTTGTTCTCTTTTATTTCTCCTCTCTCCTCTGTCACCTTAACTTTCACTTTTCTTTTTTTATTTTTCTCATCTCTTTATTCGCCTCTGTTCTCATTTTCTTTTTAGTCTCCTCTCCTGCTCTCCACTCCTCCACCTCTACTTTTCTTGTTAACTTTTGAGTTTCATTTTTTTCACTCATCTCTTTATTTTCTTTCTTTTTTCTTTTCTATTAGTCTCTTTCTTTCATTTTTCTTCTCCACTCCTCAACCTTTCCTTTCTTCACTCTCACCTTTACATTCTTCACTCTTCTGTCATTTTTGCTCTTTTACTTCTCTCCTTTCTCCCTTAATCTCTCCTCTCTCCTGGTCTCCATTCTTTAGTCTCTCTTTTTTTGTATTAACTCTAACCGTTCCTTTATTCTCTCCTCTCATTTTCTTTCTTTTTTCTTGTTTATCGCTCCTCTTTCCTCTTCTTTTTTCATTTCTTTCATTTTTTTCTTCTCTCATCACTTTATTTTCCTCTTTTCTCTCTCTTCTTTCTTTTTTCTTCTGGTTGCATTCTCCTTTGGTGCTTTGTTTTTTTTCTTTTTCCTCTTTTATCTCTTTTCATCTCTCCTTTCCTCACCTCTTTCTCTCCCTCTCTCTCTCTCTCCGATGTTTTTGCAGTGTGTTACTGTAGAGCGACTGTGTGATTGTTTCAGGTCACCTATTTAGAGCGAGTTGTGCTGTACCTGTTTACCCGAGCTGTGACGGAAAGAGGCGACAGTGATGAATGTATTCACACACACACACACACACACACACACAATCTAATGTCCATTAGGGCCATTAAGAAAAATAAACCAATAATCAAAGACCAAGACAAGATCAGGTATCAGTTTTATCATTCATCTGTTTTATTATATCTTCTCATTTTTTTACAATGACACCAAATGTATTCTCTCTATTTTCTTTTTTCGCTTGCTATTTTAGGAGATGCGTTTGAATTGTAAACAGTGAAAATGATAAAATACATTTCGTAAACCCCTTACAAGCAGTGTATGACCAAGGAAAAGGTGGATTTCACCCAACGACTTTCCCCTTTTTCTGATAACATTACATGTCATTTTATAGCTTTGAGGCTCTGAGTATTTACATACATACAGCTGTGTTGCGTGGGATTTCCCACGAGACCTTGTGTTTTTGTCTTTTTTCGTCGTTTTATTCTTTTCTTAAGAATGATATTTACATCCATAAACCCCCGGCTGCCTGCTGCCAGGGAGTAGACAGTTAGAATAACTCACTTAATATGAACTAAATACTCTCTTAAAACTGCAACTCAGTCTTCGAGCAGGTCGAATTTTTCCGACAAATAAAAATCCATCGTCAAAGTGAAACTTATCCAAAAGATAAGCAGACTAACAAAAATAAAAACATATTGCACTTACATAAGGACAGTTGAGGATCATGGGTAAAGGGAGGGGGAAAGGTGGGAGGGGTGCTTCTTTTTTGTTTAGCTGAGTGCAATGAACTGAACAAGACATCCAGCAAGGATCTAAATAAATATGCAAACTTTCTGTACAAGTAAAGCATTATCTTTCTTATTAACAAAAAAATCTATGGAGTGCAGGTTTAAACCTAATAAAAATAATAATATATACAAAAAAAGGATGTGAAATAAAGGTCAAACAAGCCTGAAAGCTTCATAGTCGAGTGCCGTGCAGTCCTGAGAATTCTCTCGTCCAGTCCCCACATGGAGCTACAATGAATTGCTATACAGAAACTGTCACGCTTTTGACCTTTGCGGACCTGCGGACGGATGGTCGCGTTCCATGTGCAGAAGCATGAGAGTCCGTGTTTTGGTCCGTTCCTCGAAACGTCTTTCAGGACGGGGGGGCGCGAAAGGAGACGCCTCGTTACAGAAGTGCATGACCACAGAGGGAAGGAAAGCAAGAAAGGAACCGTGTGTACTTTGTATCGATCCGGCCATGACGGCTTGAGAATGAGAGCAACAAAAAAGTGGCATCTGCGTCGTACCGAGAGCACAGAGCGCGGAAATGATAAGAAACGACAAAACAGTACCCGACTGTCTTTGCATCGAAGAGTAAATCCCCGTCCCCCACCCTGACTTCTCTCCAAACCCATAAATAAAAAAATGGTAAAAAATAAAGATGATGTAGCTCGTTATACAGACACTCCACACGTCTCTTTGCTCAGCCTCCGGATCGGACAACTGCCTCTTCCTTTCTCGCGTCTCTCCGTCCTGATCGTCACCTCTCTTATTTCTCTCCTCGTCGTAGGACAGGATGGCGGATGAGAACAAAAGTGTCCACAATGCTAGTTAGATTTTTGTCAAGCGTCTCTGCGCTGTGGTTCCTCTTACGACGAGGATGCCGTAGACGTGGCGCTCGCTTTCTTTTGGTTCACTAAGTCCAGGTAGAGTTCCGAGCGCAGGAACCGCGGATACGAGTCCTTCTCCATCAAGCCGTATATCCTCCGCTGGGCCAGGTCGAAACAGGAGCGCGTGACGTTCTGAAGGTTCTCCTTGGTGTGCTCTCGCGTATATGAGTCAAGGTTCACCTAGAGGGCAAAAGCAGAGGAATCCAGTTAAATCACTGGCAAATCCTCGTCAGGTCAGGATACACATTCTGCTCTTTCTCTGTTTAATGTAAATTACAGCTGGTCCTGTTTGGAATTTTTTTTCAGGTTTGTTCCAAGCTCGAAAAGTGAAACCATGCGCTAAGACCAGAGGCTTAGTGTAGCACGGGTACATGTGAATTTATTAGTCAGGGATGACCTCACATCCTGCAGGCCTCTCAGGCATCCATGTGGGAACCATATACAAAGACTGGCTCATTCATGGCCTGCCTCATGCCTCTTCTGGAGGAGAATGGGGGGGAAGGGCAGGATTTACACTCCGCTGCCCATGTGTGTTTACTCAGAAACCTTTCAAACTGTCTAAACTCTGATTTGTTTCCAGTCAAAACTATCAAGATGTGTTTTGACTGGATGTGGCCGCTGTTTGGCCCCAGCTTTAATATACAGCTAGTGTTCAAGAACTCTGCCTTACCTCTTTACAAGACTGAATAGCGATGTACTCGGCGAAGATCTTCTTAGCCTTTGAGGCCATCTTGGACTGCGACTTGATCTTCTTGTAATCCTCGCACGCCAGCCAGAATTCCAGATTCTCCTCGCTGAACTCGGTGCGCAGGAACGCTCTGAACGCCGCCAACCCATCTGTTGAAGAGAGAGGGTGTTATTGGATGAGTGGACAGGAAGAACCGTAGGAACACCACACTCAGCTGAGCTCAGTGCGAGATAATGATCATTCCATACGGATTAGCAGCTTCCTCTCTTGCCCTTCCGTTGCTTGTGATTGGGATGAAGATCAGCTACCATTTAAAAACCATTTTAAAATACTGAACTATTCATTTATCCTTGTTACACATTTTGCTTGTCACAGCAACTTGCTGTGAATTTTTTTGGCTTTCCTGTATTTCCTGTCCGACCTGAGGTACTTTTTGTGCAGTTCGATAACATTATAATGGTTTACGGAAACCTGGTGCGCATTCTCATTTCGGAAAGCTGTTTACAAAAATCTTCCTTTCCTTGCAGGTTGCATCAACATTTCTGATAGGCTTTTGGAATTTGCTCCAAGGTTCCATCAGTAAGAATACAAGGAAGCGAGGAGCCACCCCTTCGACTGAGAGCGCTTTTCCGCTGCAGATAAACTGGCTGCGGAGGTTTTTTTGCGATAGGGAAACAGTTGAATAAGTGCACTCTGCAGATAAGTCTCTCTTGTGCACATGACATGCTGGCTGCTAATACTGAACGCATGCATGCAATTTTCCTTGCCATCAATAAAATGATATTAAAAACATCAAAGCTTGGATTATGGATTACGGATAATGGATTATGGAGAGCAGAAATAAATAGAAAGAGCACACTAATCCCTTTGGAGCACACTAATCCCTTCGTGTTGCTATTTCCTCCCTGCTGATGCATGGCTCAATTCATATGGAGTTAATTCATGTGAAAGCCTCCGACACACACACGCACTCACACACAATGCACCAACTACAGAAAATTGCACACAAATCATTCCAGGTTCCAGGGCAGAGGAAAGCGGTCAATCCGTAAGCTTAATACAAACACGGAATTCCATACATTACTTTAAAAAAAATCCTGACTTACATTTATGGACGAGCAGCTTGTCGAGGGATTCTCCCCACTTGAGCGCCTCCTCTGGCGTGGGCCTGCAGATGAAAGTAGAACGGTTCTTGAGCAAGCCCATTTCTGTCAGGTTTCTCATTGTGTGACCCATCCGAAGCCCTGTGCTTCTCTCCTGCTCGGTGTGTGTGTTTATGTGTGTGTACAAGTCTCTCTGAACGTTTCTGGTGGAGAGCCTCTTTTATGACTAACCTCAGAGAAGGGAGGGGTAGAGGTGGAGCTATGGCCAGCCAGTAGGATGGTACTATAGCTCCGCCTCCAGCCTCTCGCTTTCCAAAGCTCCTTTTCATTGTGTGACTACAATTAACAACTCTACAACATCTGCTGCCTTATTGACTTTAGGAGCAAGTCAGTCTTTCTGCACGATAGGGCGGCATTGTATGCTGCATCCACGGGCAATTAGGCAGGCGTTAGTCAAGCTAAAGAAATTACATTCGTGCATATGTTCAGCCAGCTGGGATGCGGTGCGTTGTATATTACACATACTATTACTTCGTATGCACAAAATAATTTTTTTCTCATTATTCTCTCCAGTGCAGCTCAAAACCAAGATATAATAATTCCTCATGTTTGACATGTTCTATTAGAACAAAGTAAATGGTTTGGCACCCACATGGTGAAATTTGTCATTTCTACTTTTAAAACAATGAATTCTACAAGTAACCATGGACCAAATTAGGTCATTCATTCATTCATGGAAAGATATACACGCTAAACATGACAACTGCATGACAATGTGATGACACAAATAGACAGCTTCCCTTTTTCCACCACTTGTTCTCCCAGGCCATGTGCACACCCATATGCGTCAACACACACACACACATACACACACCCATGCACACCCACATGTAACACTTACTTGACTGACTTCATAGTTTTGTCCAGCTTGCCGGCCGGGGTGCTTCCAGGAGATTCATTCCTTCTCCTCAGGAACGCCAATCGGTTCTTCATGTCTTTGGCCCTGTATGGACACACACACAAGCAGTAGGTCAGAGATGAATCTCAGATCCAGACATCATGGAAAACATCAAAACATCTCCAACATAAACTCCATATGACTTGACAAAACCCTAAATTGTGAAAAAAAAATCCATATCGAGTGTACATTTTCTCTGCAATCAAGCTCAAAGCAGTGATAAGATTCCAGCAAGATGTTGAGAGTGGGAAGAGAGACACTGTCTGTCTCTCTCTCTCTCTCTCGCACTCGTCTCACTCCTGTCCTTCGTCCTCTCTCTCCTCTTCTTCCTTCCTGACTGACAGAGTGACGTACTGACAGAGGGATGAGGCTGAGTGCCGCTCTCTACCTCCACACCTCTCTCTAGGATTCTCCGTAAGGCCCCTGGGCTCGTGACCTCAGGGTCAAAGCCCTTGGGGGGGCTAACAGCGTACAGCTGCACACCTCTTCATCCAGCCAAACTTTAGGCCTCATAACACGCCCTCCTCCCATCCCCGAGCGCTCGTCCTCACACACTCCGACCTCACTCACGTCCTCGTGGAATGCCCGACCTTCCGTAACACCTATTTCCTGCTGTTTGATTTCCACCGTGGATTAGCGAGGCCTCCACTCTCATCAGCACCATGTTGGGAGACCATTCTGTTTTTGGACCTCCCTAGACACGGTTCCTAAATCGGTCCATCTGTCCTGCCCTCACCGTGCCTCTTCTCTATTATGGTTTCTGTACTTATTATCAGGTGGAATTCAGTGAGGCCTAACAGGAGGAATGAGCCTGTGCTCCAGGCTTATTGACACTTATTTATCAGCGCATAAATTCTACTCTTAACATCTGTGTTTGTTTGAAAGGAAATCATTAAGACCATGTTTTTGGGGCCACCACTGTTTAACCATTAGCTGCCTCTTTGAATCCAGCTAGGCTTAAGTGAAGGAACCAGGAGGTGAGCCCTCACAGGAAACAGGAAGTCTGTAACAATTTATGACATCATTCAATGTTGTGCTCAAATCTGGAAACAATGCCCCCCACCTCTCACAAAAAAAACCCCTCAAACCCGACCGACTAAATGATGAGCAATCACCTTAAAATACAACACCGGGCATTTTTTCAGCAAGAGTCAAGACACGAGTAAACCACTTCCGAAAGATGTGGCTTCACGGACTTCCTCTTTAAGCCACCACATATTTATTCTAGGTTTCTCCATGTTCAAACATTCCATTGCCGCATGAATAGTGCACATGATAGTGTTTCAATTCCACAATCTTGCTTTTCCACTAGGCTGCTTTTGTGTTTCAAAGCCAAGGCCATTCAGGACTGAAGCCACTGCTCTTATCTTTGTCAACAGGAAGAAGGAGGAAGGTCAGCTGTAATGATGTGTAAGACTGCTGAGAGGCACTGTGCGCTTTCAGTCGGAAGTGAGTAGAGCCTGAGAGAATCATTTATGAATAAATTAACAAACGCACTACCATGGCCACTGTGGTGAAATATGGTCCTAAATTTGGGGTAGTGGTGGATCGACAGTTGAGGTTCTTTACTAGTAAGGTTCAAATCCCAGAATTGTCACTGGTTTGGTCTTGGGAAGTCTCTTAAACACTAATGTATGCTTGGATTTCATTTGTAAGTCAGCTACCAAATGAATAAATATAAACCGTCTCAAACACAAAAAAGTAGCTAATTTCTCTTTCTTTCCATTTCAAGTCTCTTCAATTTGCTACTCATGAATAACGTTAAACTTGGACACTTTTTCTGCACCCCAAAGGAAACCATTCCAAAATATTAGTTCATTTATCTTGCCATTTATCGAGCCGATTTATCCTGATCAGCGTCTCGGTGGATCGGGAGCCTATCCAGGGAACACTGAGCGTGATGCAGGAATACATCCGGGATAGATTCACCAATCCACCTAGTGGCATGGTCTTGAGAGGAAACCAACATGGGCATGGTTGAACATGCGAAACTGTGAGGCAACAGCGCTACCCACTGCACCACCGTGCCACCTAAATATAATGTGATGCCAAACATGGCTCAGTGAAAATGAATTGCTAATTTCATTAACAGCTTTAAACTTGGACAACCAAGTTTATCCCAAAGAAAACCATTCCAAAAAATAAATACCATTTCTGTCTGACATTTTTCCATTACTCAAATAAGAGCAAATGTTAAACAATTGGCTCATCAAAGACCTAAATCTTTGTATTTAAGAATAAGTAGAACATTTAAGTAGTGTTGTTATTGCAGCGGTGTGTATAGATAAAGGACTTACAGACAGTGTTTTGTTTTTCCAATACAATTTCTCAGTGGAATTCATTGGAAAATACACCCTTCCTGATACCTGCATAAGCTCATGATGTTGACATTAAGACCTTAACACCACTTATACATAAACATGTTTTATTTTGGATGACGCTGGCGATGACGCACCCAATCCCTTCTACTCACTCAAATCGGTTCTGATAAGATAAGAGCGGTGAAATGGTCAAGTAGTTAAGGAGCTGCATTCATCATATCGCATTCCTCTCTGACTGCTTACATGGTAAAGCTGTTTTGGATTGTTTTGACTAGCATTACACTGTAAAGACAACTTATGGCGAAAAACTAGTCTACAGTGAAACATAATAATATTTCGAGACTGAAACTGAATCCAGCGAAAAGAGAGGAGGAGGCTGGGGCAGTTGAATTGGAAACATGAAGAGGTCTACCCAATAAAAAGCCTTTTTTTAGACAGCGTAAAGCAGAAACAGATGATCGGGATGTGTTTGATTGCCTTATTTTTCACTTCCAGGGGGAAATCTGGAGAAAGCGAGCTTTGAGGCATTGTGGGAGTCGAGAGCCTCCGTTAAATATTTTATGGTCCTTGGAAAAGAGTTGCGAGTTTAATGAAACAATTTATGGTCTTGATCTGGTTTCAATACAGCAGGCGAGAGTTGAGAAGAGGCTTCAGCTCAGAAAAAACAGAAAGTTGCATCAGAGGAGAAATGTCAGATACAAACATGCTACGAAAACTGATCTGAGAACAGTCAGGATGGTTTGCTGCTTTGGAGAAGTTGAAGGAAATAGGTCGTGGTGCTGCTCCTCAGTGAAGCAGTAGGATGTAAATAAAACACATCAGGGGAAAATAAGACACATATTTAACTCAACACTGCCACCTACTGCTCAGTACTGCACACTACACCTGACGTAATGACGTCATAGTTGTATAGAATGTACAGAGGTTCATACATTTACTTTATTTACACTATAAAGCAAACACATACATGTGACTGCTGTTAGTACAATATCAAAAATTCCAGTTTGGAAAGGTCATGGTGAAGGTCAGACGTGGAGCTGGCTCAAGGACTCAACAGAGGCACTATGACTATTTTTTTTTTTTTTCGTTTCGCTGTCAAATTGTGTTTTATTTTTGATTTGTTGATTTGCACACGTGCACACCTGTCATATTTTTTCTTCTCTTTTCTCACCTTTTTCAGTTTAATTATTTATTTTATTAATTTTTTTTTTCTTTTCTTTCCTTCCCTTTTTTCCTTCTTCTTGTTTTGGATTTGTCGATTTGCAAATGCACCAGTGCATAATATTTATTTTCTCTTTTCTCTCCTTTTTATATACTTTTTAATATTTAGTTTAAAATGTCCTTTTTTTCTTTTTTTATCATTTTGTTTCTGTCTTCCTTTTATTTCCTTGCATTTTTTTTTCTCTTCCTCTTGCTTTGTATTTTTTTTATATCTACATGCAGCATAATATATTTTTTCTTTTCCCTCCTTTTTAGTTTCTTTATTTTTAATTGAAAATTTCATTCTGTCTTTCTTTTTTATATTTTTATTTCTTTTTTCCTTTTCTCTCCTTTTTTCTCTCCCTCTCATTTTTAAAAATCTTTTATCTGCACATGTACACATGTATAACTTTTCTTTTTTTCTCTCATTTTTTAGTGTCCTTACTGTTAATTCAAACTTTCTTCCCCTCTTTATATTTTATTTCTTTATTTTCCTTTCTTTCTCTTTGTTTTCCTCAAACTAATTTTTTTGATTTGTTGATATGCACAATATCTCCTTTCACTCCTTTTCAGTTCTTTATTTGAATTTTCTCCTGTTTTTCTTTTTTTATATTTGTATATTACATTTTTATTTTCCCTTTTCTCTCTTCCTCTCATTTAGATTTTTTTTTCTTAAATCTGCATATGCATATTTTTTCTCTTTTTTTCTACATTTTTTCACTTCCTTTCATTTTAATTAATTATTTTTTTCTCCTTCATTTCTTCTGCATCTTGTCTTTTCTTTATTGTAGTTTATTGCTAATAAGGTGCTTCTTGGTGGCTGGTATAAAAAAACACAATCTTCTTGTCTCAGCTGAATTATCACTCATTAATTATTCAAATATGCAAATGAAACCATTGTCATTTATTACTCTATAATCAATACAGACCCTGTCACTGAAATTGTGCCTCGCTCTTTGTTCTATTCTTCACTAGTGCCTTATGGGTATTCTTTGGGCCATCATTCTCAAAATGGGGTCCGTGAAACATTTTCAATTTCTTTTCTAATTTAAAGTTATTAAAGTTTTTATTCTGACAAATTTAATAAAAATGGGTTCAAAAATAATTAAAAAGTAAAACTGCCAGACTCCAGTAAGTAGCCAAAATATTATTGTACAGATTAAAGAATGTGCCTATTTTTTTTTTATACTTTGTAAAATAAATCTCTAAATAATTCTGTGATTTTTTGTTTGTTTTAAGTTTGAGAACCCTTGCTCTAGAAAACATCGCTTTTGGAATTCCGAACTGTGAAAATATTTTTTCCAATATATTCCATTTTTTGGATGTTCATGTGAGTGTGTGTGTGTGTGAGTGTGTGCGCATGCAAGTGACAGCAGGGCTTTTTTTTGCACATTCCCTGAGCATAGTCCTGCAGATGGTCTACATTCCACACCTGTGTGTGAATATGTCCACCTCTCAGGCATGCGGTGTCCATGCTACCCGCTGCAAAATAGCCCAGAGTTATTTCAGTTTGCAGCTTCATAACACACGGCCATGGAAATGTCAGACAGAAGATCGATGACCTTTAAGACCTTAAGTAGAATTCAAAATCTCAGTCTTGCATCAGCAGATAATCGCAGCTGGATTCTGTAGATTTGTATCTAAGATCTGCTGCTGCAATCATAAAGACTGTCACGTGCTCGTCCCATGAAAATGAAGAATCTAAATAATAATAATATGGATAAAATTCCAGTTGCACATCTGCACATGCTCGCACATCACTGGATCCAAAGAACTGACGCTAACCAAGAACTCTTAGACAAAAAGTGCTCGCTCACTATCAGCCAGAAACACATGTAAACATTAGACACGCAACCGCAGCTTATCGAAATCGCTCTGACGTCTAACATTTCCCCTCCACTAGCTTCTGAGGAGGAACGTCTCCATCTCCGTCCAAATCCAAATCGTCTCCAGGCTCCAGCTCCCACTCTGGCAGGCCCTTATTATCTCTCGCAGCATTGCTCTGAGCTATTCTGGTGCAAGAAAACCAGGACGCCTGCAGTGGGAAAGACATTTTAGAATGTGACAGCAGCCCGGAGAGGCTCTGCAGCAATGATGGAGCTTAAAAAAACTACGCCAATGGGAATGAAGTGGGGAAAAAAAGAATCCAGGCTTGTAGTTCATCCAGGATGAGTGACCATTTTTATTGCTATCCTATATCCAGGTTTATGCAGTGGAGAAAAAGATTCAATAAACAATGCAAAACTATACGTTAAAGACTGCGGTAAACACATGCACGACATCAGGCATGTGCAGAGGCCCCTCTTGCTTCTCTAGTGGAGCGGTGAGAGTGTTTGCATGCCTGCTGGACCCTTCAAATGTCACTCTGTTGTGTCAATAACACAGGACTGTCTGTGCATTGCATTTCTCCACTACAAACACAGCACATTGCAAAATTCATATTTACAGATAAAAGGAAATGAGGCGTAAGAATCTGCACATCTCCAACATCTCCAACATCAACTCCCAACAAAACACACACACAAAGCATAAAAGACCAGATAACTCACGTGGATCTCTCTCAAATCCCAGCAGAGAAGAGCTCAACTTCACACTTCACACCGTCTCCTTAGTTTATTCTCTATTCTAAGCTCCTTTCTCTTTCTTCCTCTCCCTCCCCTCCTTGTTCATCCTCAATCTGTCCATCACAGAAAGCTCGGAGGAGATGAACAAGATGCCTACCTTTCCAAGTACTTCTCGGAGAAGTCCACCATTGTATGGAACATGTGTGTGTATGTGTGGGGCACGGTGGGCAACGAGGCACATTCATCTAGCCCCGTTCAGCTCCTCTGAGCCTTTTTAAAGTCAGGGGAGGGGAAGACAGGAGGGCGGGGGTGGGATCAGGCCTCAGCCAATCACAGTGCGGAGAAGAGACGCTCCTGTGTTGTGTATCCGCATGTTTACAGCTCACTCAACATGTCAGAGATCCAGGAAAATAGGAAATGCCTTTAGGGTATTAACTAAAATGGTTTGTTAGAGCATGTAACGTTTCTCTCAAATTGTGCAGACACACATATAGCAATCTTAATGAAGTAACTGTTACTACTAAAATTAATGAAGTAACTCTTACTATCTTACACCTACTATTACTACTATTTTTATTATGGTTACTAGTATTACTGTTGGACTCACTTTTAGCCCAGGACTCACCAGGTCCAGACAAAACCAACCCCAACTGGAACATAACTGGACTAAACAGAAAATTAATATTATAAATGCTAACTTTATCAATTTTAATACTAATAGCTAGCTAAAGAAGGTTGGTGAAATGGCTTGCTATTAATATTATATAAAGTATTGAACTTTCAAAACTTTTTAAATAATACAACATGGCACAAAAATCTTTATCTTAAGTCTTTATTTAAATGAACTAACACTACTGTAATGTTGCATGGTGCCTATTTAGTCTATGTGGCCTATAACTGTGAGTAAATCATCTCTAGGCTAATATTAACTAACATTTTTTTCACTTTTGAAATGATGTCGATGTTTGGAAATTTGGCTTTCAAGCAGAAATTTGGTGTTAAAATCACAGAAATGAAGAAAAATTAGGAACTTTAGGTGGCCCACTAAAATTAAAAATAAAAATGAAAATCTAAAATACAAGCAAATCTAAAGTATGGGGTATTTCTGCCACTGTTTTGCATCTTGGAGGCTAAAGGATCATGGTGTATTATTAGCTGGGTGTGATATTAATTTAGTTATTTTTAATGGAGGTCATGTAACGTCATGTAAATAACTTCAGTTGTCGTCATGTCTGATATGAGGTATGTTCTCGTAAGCAACACGCAGCCATTCGAGTCTTTTCACTTGATTTTATGCTTCAGCTCTCTTTCCAGGATCACTTCTTTCATGCCTGATATTTTCCCTCCAAGTCTCCTCCTGTTCTGAATCTCCCTCCTCTCTGTGTGTCAGAAATTAAGCCAAAAACAAGGCCTTGATAGAGTGCCAACTCTGGTTTGGGGGATTCTTATTATTTTAGTCTCACTTGAATGAGCACACACTCTGCTCTATCTCATTCCACAGCGGGACTGAGAGTGTACTGTACCTGGCCTTAACTGAACAGTTCATCCAAAAACAAAATCTACACTATTTACTACAGTCGATCAGCCAAAAAGATTTTTTTTTTATATTTGCACTGGAGCTGTGAGGCTAACTAGCATAAACCACCAGTTTAGTGTGGTGTAAGCAAGTGGGAATTGGCAAAATTGGAAGAAAATTGGGTTCAAATCCAAAAGAAATAGGTGCGGACTGACTAACCAAACAATGAATTGTAAATTTCCAGTAATTTCTCTTTGGGTATTCGGGTCTGCTGGTGAAATTTTAATTTTGGATGTCATCACAGCATTTGAAACCACATAACTAAGTCTAAAACTAAGTAGGGATTGACAAAGTTGGACAAAATTATGTTAAAATTGAAAAAGAAAATGAAAAAACAAACAATTTGAAAACCACGTCCCCTACCTGAGGGCAAAAAAAATCAATTTTTATCAATAAGTGTGCGTCATACAGTGAATAAATCCACATAAGTGAGTCTAAAGCTAGACAGGAATTGGCACAATGGGAAGAAAATTGGGTTCAAAGTTAACAATCTAGAAAAATCCAGTAATTTCACCGGGGTATTTGGGTCTGCTGGTGTTATTCATTTTACATCTAAGTTGTAAGAGGTAATATATATATATTCAATATATTCAAGATCAATAGCTTTATCACACGTCTCTTTATTAGTGTTTGTAGTGTTTGAAAGTTAGTTGGGAAGAAAATTGGGTTACAATAAAGATAAATGGGTTTGGGGGGCATGGTGGCGTAGTGGTTAGCACGCTTGCCTTGCCCAGTGTGTGTGGAGTGTGCATGTTCTTCCCATGGTTCGGGGGTTTCCTCCGGGTACTCCAGTTTCCTCCCCCAGTCCAAAGACATGCGTGTAGGCTGATTGGCATTTCTAAATTGTCCATAGTGTGTGAATGGGTGTGTGAGTGTGTATTATTGTGCCCTGCGATGGGTCCAGGGTGTCCCCCGCCTTGTGCCCCGAGTCCCCTGGGATAGGCTCCAGGTTACCCCGTGACACTGTTTAGGATATGTAGTACAGAGAATGGATGGATGGATGAGTTTGGGCTGATAAATCAAACAATACACTATAAATTTAAGAGAACATTCTAGAAGTAGCTTGTGATACCACTTAGGTATTTGGGTCTATTGGTTAAATTTACATTTTGGATTTATGTTATAAAAAGAAAAAAAATAACCTCAGGTCAAGAGCTTTATCAGATGTATTCTTATTAGGTATAGCAAATATTTTTCATCACAGTGTTTGAAAACACATAACTAAGTCTAACGCTAGGTGGAAATTGGAAAATTTGCCAAAAACTGGGTTCAAACAAAAATAAATGGCTGATCAACCAAACAATCCGTTATAAACTCCGAGGAACACTCTAGAAATTTCCTGTAATTTCATTTAGATATTTGGGTTTGCTGGTGAAATTTTCATTTTGGCCCTACATTAAGAGGATTTTTTTTAAAAAATCTCAGATCAGTAGCTTTATCACATGTATCTTTCTTAGGTGTATCAAATATTTGATTTACAAACATCTGATTTTATTTTTACGATGAATAGTAATAGTTTGGCCATGACGAAACTAAAGTTACAAAAGATTAGCCAACACTCGGCAGCCATTGTTTAAGCAGGTGTTAATGTGTGGCTTTTGATTAACACGGCAGTGATGCTGAGCCAATCAACAGCTGATGAAGCACAGGCGGCTTTAACACCAACATGAACTTTTCACACCTCTCACACAGGAGATCATCTCTCTCTGATCAACGTAACTGCTCACACACACACACACCAATAAGACCTCACTGGTGAGAACACACACACATGCACTGATCACATTTACGACAGCTTTAACATGTTCGTCTTTAACATCACTTCAGTTTTCACGATTGATTTCACGTCGACTTCGCCCCAGCACACGATTCTCAGGGTGACTGGCGCAAATCTGGAAACACAATGCTCCATATTCAAGTATAAATTTTGTGCTACATTTCAGGAAAACTATGAAAAAATGCATATAATTGAAACTCTAGCACAAAATTCTAATTAAGTGCTAGTCATGCTAGTTTTATATATAGTTTTTTGGGTTTAAACTTCTTTTATTGGTCTGTTTTTACTTTGGTTAACGATTTCCTACATTACCCACAATGCCATTTGATAGTGGAGCCAGTGAGATTTAGTCTTTAGTCTGTTCAGCTCTCTCTCTTCTTCATCTGTACACTCTGCTCAAACAGATCAGCTTCCAAATTTTCAACTTTCATGCTAACACCGCCATCAACCGCGTCACGCTCATCATCTCATAGAATGCTAACTAGCCAAGCTACATGTCTGCCATGACCAAGTACAACTGTGTCGTATAGCTGCATTGCATTCTGGGACTTTAACAAGCTTCTTATGGGAATAATGAAAATACAGCACCAACCAACAAACTAGCACCACAATCTCTAAACACATCACAAATATTCCAATATAAATAGATTTAATGTGTTCCAGGATGGAGTTTTCCTTTAATAGCAAAAAAAAAGAAGCAGTAACACCTGCTAGTCAGGTTTCACCTGAGTTTCATTCATGTCAATCATTCATTCCCATGAAGTTGTGATGCGTATTGTGTGGCCATTTACAGTTTTTCACTCGTGTGGATGAAAATCACAAAGTAAATAAATACGACAATAAATAATTCATCACATCTATAACAGCAGCACAAAGCATTTACTGTTCTCTCATCACTTTCTTTTTTATTCTCCTAAAACAAGGTGAAAACAGGAAAATTCTCCTCCGTTTTACAATATATCTCAAATAAATACATAAATAAAATGTAAAAATATTAATATTAATATTATTATTATTATTAGACACTGTTATTAACTGCTAATACCATGGCTTGTACAAATTTTAAATGATAATTTTTTTTAGAAGAGTTTTTTCAAAAACACTCTCCAAAAATTTGCATGAACCATTAAGAAAAATAATATTTTATCCTGATAGTGGAATATTTTTCCTACTAATGTGAAGTAACGTAACATTTCCTAGACGTGAAACTGGTTGAAATCCCTAAGGTATTAAACTCTCATCATGGCACCAGTTCAGCATGGTGTGTGTACAGTACGAGGTGATGATTTTAGGCCACTCAGACAATTAAATAAAATATATATATATATACATATGGGAAACAGTGGTTTAAATGAATTACCAGAAGATTTTTTTACAGACCTGTGATTATATACACAAAGAAAAAGCTTCACATTACGTGGCCCTGTGAAGAAAATGTCCCAGTGATGCACTTTTCCCCAACCCAGGACAATAGAAGAAAAGACGCTCGAATTTCAAAGTTCTCAAATGCGTATTTAGCATACGGTAGTGTGAGGAACTACAGTGAAGCCTGAACCCCCCTGGGAACATCAGGTAACAGAAGAAAATCAATGTTTGCTAGCTTGCACTTTGAATCATGAATAGCTTTTGTGTCAACTGGTCTAGCAGGAGAACTCTATAGCACACCAGAGAGATAGCACTCTAAGGAAACTGAGGAACTTACAGGTTTTTGGACTTCTTCTTCTTGGTTCCGTCAGGGCTGACGTCACAGCTGCACTCGGATCCGGCGCTCAGCTGCGGGGAGAGCAAAAGAACAACAGTGGGCATCATCCATCCAGGCTGCCATTGAGCATGTGGAAACCAGACTGTGCTAAATCCTCAAGAACCATAGTCCTGGAAAATGTGTAATGGACCATGCACCAGATTAGGTGTGTGTTTGTGTGTGTGTGTGTTGGCCCAGCTAATTTAATCCTCTGGCATAGTCCCAGAGTGTGTTTTTGATGAGAAAGGAATCTCTGTGAATAAGTGGGAATCCTTCTACTAGCCTCAAACTGTGGCCAAGATTAAAGCCTCAGGCTTGGACCTTGGAGTCAGGTTACCTTCCTGTCTTTTGAGGCTTCTGATTGGATAAGTGGACTGTGGAGGAAGAAGGGGGGGGGTTGGTGTGGGAGGTGGGGAGGCAGTAATCGGTCTGAGACTCTCCTGGGCTGGAGAGTGGGGGTGGACTGTTCCGGGTAATGTGTTTGTTAAAGAATGCCCCATTGTGTTGGGAAGCGACCTCAAGTCTTGATCCTGATATGGCCTTACATGGAGCTGAGTTCTCACACTGTGCCAGGACAACACGCACCCCATTCCTGGCACAGAAGGGTAAACAAATATTCTACTCTTTTCTGTATTTCACCAAATCTATTTTTCTATTTCCTGAATTCATGCCAAGAGGAATGGCATCAGCATTACAACTTTAACCAAACTAATTGTGAGAGGAATCATCTCCATTTCTGACTGTGAACTTCTATGCCCATCATTTCCCTGTATAAATGCATCAGTCCTTCTGAATACCTTTAATATTGGCACCCCCTTACACCCCTTATACTGTTCTTGTATTGACATTGTTATATAGACATTGGGGGTTACAAACATTTGAACCCACTGTACGTATCATATGTTGTTGTATATATATATTCAGGATTTTCCAGGATGTTAGTCTCAGGATACTGTTAAATAATCTTCAACCAAACGTCAAGACTCATTTGACTTCAAGACTAACTTGTAGATGCACCATTTTCCATTATTACTGCCTCAAACCTGTTTCAAACCTTCTGAACATCTTTGGGATCCTCTCAGTTTTAATATTAGCACCCCTGTAGCTCCTCTTATAATATTCTTGACATATCAGTTAAAACTCAGCCAGATGTCATACACTGCCTTCTTCAGACCGGGTTACAGCATTTCAAAATATCTTTCTGCTTTTGTCTTGTTTTGGATTGTTGTCCTGATACTAGATACACCCACCTTAAAACTAAAGGTATGTTTAACTATTTTGCCATTCAAAACCCATGGGGGTGTATACTTTTGCACTCAATGTATGATATGTTGTTGCATATCTATGTTCAGGCTTTTCCATATTTCTATATATCTCCTCATTTCTGAATGGCGCAAACTAGCCTCTGATTGGCGCTAGCGTTACAACATCTCCACCATTTTACTTCATAACTTCTTTTAATTGCTTTCAAACCTCCTCAGCATATTTGAGATTCTCTCAGTTTTAATATTGGCACCCCTGTAGCTCCCTTGACAATGACTTACAGTGACTTGCATGAGTATTTACCACCTTGAATGTTTTCATATTTTGTAGTGCTACAACCTGGAACTGAAATGCCATCAGAAGTCACACAATTAGTGGAATTTATTCTTTTCTTGATGCAACATACACCCACATTAAATGAATTCAATATTTACAGATTCCAATCTCCTGTTTTCCAAATGCATGACATGTGGAATGAAAAAAACTGACCTACGTGATCCGAGCTGCACAAACTTTGAACAAAAGTCTAAAAGGTTAGGTCAGTGTTTGACAGAACAAATTCTACACAATATGACATGGACTATTGCATCATGTCATTTACCTGAAACCAGACCTGCACATGTAAATTAAACTATCTAATCTATTAAGCAAGACATACTAAGCATCATACATCCAGTAAAACCTAGCTGTACGATATTTCCTGAAAGTGCTTGCATTTTCACCTCCCCCGATTCCTCTTAAACACCTCATAAAGTGCTCATAAATAGATCACTGCTAGTATGCGCTTATTAGTGTAACGCTAGCACAGACGCTGTGGATCAGGATAATATACAACAGCACAGAGAGAGACAGAAAGAGAGAGAGAGAGAGAGAGAGATAGAGAGAGAGAACTTAGATGAATGCAATGTGCTCTTCAAGCGTTGACGTGCACAAGTGCGAAGTGTACACTCACTTTGCACATAGAGGACACTTTTGGTATTTTGGTATCTTTGTGTGCCTTCCAGAATTATTGGCACCCTTCATCAAGGGTGTGTATATATTACTATTACTCTACTATTACTCTTGTTCTTTCCAGAACAGCATAATTCTGCAGCATTTAGCTTCCCTTTCTAGATTTTTAAATACATTTGCATGAAAACAAATCCGGTCTGGTGATTTATGTTACAACCCTTACTTCGGACTAGCACAACAAATATGATGTTTTAAATTGTTTTTAGAGATTAAAAAAGGACTGTAACTAGTGGTTGCTAAAAAAATATTAGCTAGTTCCCAGACCCAGCTTTGGCTCTGGGAGCATGTCGATAGCTCTTATCAGTACTTTTGTTATAAATTTCTATTAACACCATTCATTTGATTCAGTTCCTGTGTGCAGTTGTCGGGTTGCGTCTTGCCTTCGACCACATCAGGGCCGGTTCTCACTGGGTCAGGACAGCTGTTGTAATGTGCCAAACCACAATGCCATGAGACTTCGCTTTTAAGAAGAGCAGAAACCTGAGAACGGCTGCTACCCATAATCCCACCAGGGTCAAAAGTGCTATGAAAATAAAGTGGCTAATCTTAGAGCTCAGAACATGAGAACCAAAGTAACCAAAGAAAAAAAAAAAAATACCCGAGGGAAAGTGTTCCACAGGCAGCATTAGCACTGCCAATGGGATGCAGAGGGAAATCTCGCTATATTACATATGTGGCTGTCCTGAACTTTCCTCCATATATTTCATTCTTGATAAGTCCTACAAAAAATCTGGGAAGAAAATTACACCCAGATGTTTTTTTCTACTGCAAATGCATGTAGTTTAGTCTAGTTAAACTGTTTGTTTACAATATCCTCAACTTTAGAGACGGATGGGACACAAAGAAACACAACAGGTCTACTCTGGCACACCAAACACAAATACATAAACACTCAGGAGGAAGTTCATTAGAACATCAAGAGCTGTCCTGTCATAAGCTCTAACAAGGTCTAACAATGATGAGACACTCTTCGTAACTTCTTTAAATCTACATTAGGTTCTTCTTCATGTAAACACAGAAATTAAAATGGCTGATTTATGTATTAATATAACCATTTCTATGTAGATTTGAGTGATTTCTATGTTGAAAGATCCACCCATGGCCGTCTTAGCAAGTGAAAAATCTCCTGAATATAATTTAATTTATTTCCTATTATAAGATTACCAAAAAAAAAACAACTATATGAATACTGAAACTATTTTTAGCCATTTTGTTTTACTAATTTCAGGCTTGAAATAGTCTTATTCTATTGTCAGATTTTTTGTAAGTATTTATTTCTAGCTTGAAATGTCTAAAAACATCTAAAAGAGCCTGAATAATATTATATTTGATTTATAACAATCTTGTAATAAGAAATATTAGATGAATTTTCCCGTATTCAAGATATTTTTGTTTGTTAAGTTGTCATAATGTCCCTGGACCACCACACATGTTTATTCTCCTGTTAATGCAAGCATTCTGTTTAATTTCCATAGCTGATCACTTTCCTGTGTGTTTACAGTGTCCTGAGAGACAGCTGGGACACAACAAGATGGTGCAGGTCTTCTCTGGCCCACCAAACGCAAACACACATATACTCAGGAGGAAGTTCATTAGAACGCTCCTCTCCGTCCTCTCATAAAGCTCTCAGCAGCGTGCTCGGACGGGCGCCCTTAACGGCATCCAGCTGTTCACCGGACGCATCTGCGGTCAGCACAAATGCAACTATTTACTAGCATTTCCCTAAACAGGTCATTTCCAAGCTTCGAAAAAATGTAAACCGTCTCTTCACTGGGAGGTCGGCGATGTACAACGGATTAGTTTAAAGCGTGCATCCTGCAGATATGACTCATCGTTATGAACCGGGTGGTCATTTACGGATATCGTCGTCTTTCTGGGTGCTTATTACCTGAACAAAACACCTCCCAATAACAGTGGCTTTGTAGTATGTAGGAGTTCTGCTGAATACAGACACAACAGCATATCCTATAGAGATATAGAGAAGTGTGGATTATGCATAATTATGCATAATAACACTGAGAAGGCTTTTATATACCACAACACTGCTGAATTCTTGATTCTGTTTGGTCAGAAAGTGTTTTTAATTTCCTATAACAGCAACTGAAAATCCCAGGTTGACGTTAATACTAATGATCTAATATGTTATTGTTTCTGTAGTAACAGTTTACACAGGGACTTGTTTAGCAGACGCTCAACATAAACATATTGAAAGACAAGAAAAACGTATAATTGTTGATATGGTAAAGCTTTCTGTAAGGAGTCTCCAGTGTCAGAGTTTGTAAAAGTCAGAGGTAAAGCTCTTCCAGGAGGTGAAGTGAGAGAACAGCTCTTTGTAGCTGCTAAAACATAAGTGATAACAGGAACTAACTTGTTTCGTTGATGTTCCACGCCTGTAAATGTAACTATAAACAGATAAAAAGAATGAAATCTCATTCTTTAATTTACAAATTATGTTAGTGTTAGCAAATTGCTATGATATAAGAGGAATAGAACACTTTGGCATGTGCTATCAAGGGAAAATAATCATCTTTGGGCCACATCACCCCATGATGTCATTGATTAATATTTTATAACAGCACATCCTGTCGTCTTTTATTCCTAAAATTATTAAAGGCATTTAACAATCCACAATTCCTGTTATTCGTATCATAGCCTGCCAGATGTTTCTGATTCAGGTTCACGCATGCATTCTGCCAACAAAACAAAAAGAAAACACACATCTTTATACTGTCATATAATCCATATGGTGTGAAATTACAAGGAAGACATAATAAAGCTCTATTCTCATCATGCACAGTCTTTTCACACGCATCACACAGCACTGGCACAGTCTGCTCTGCAGAATTTAGCTAAATTTAACCACACACACACACACACACCTATCACAGTGATACTGAGGGAAAAAATGTAAAAAATGGCTGAATGTTAAGGAGAGAATAAGGAGTAGAGGAGTGCTAGAGTAAAAATAAGCTGGCGATGAGAAAATATGAAGAAAATGGAGCACAATGAAGGAGTAAGGTGGAAAAGCTACACTCTTAGAAAAAGGGTTCTTCAAGGGGTTCTTAGCTTGCTAAAAGGGTTTGTGAAACCTTTTTTCTGACAGGAAAACAACCTCTAAACCTTTTTAGAGGGCTTGTAATTTGTCATGTAGCTGTGTAGCAACCGCTACTGTTGTCACTTGTGGGCGTGGCTTGTCCACCATTTTCTTATTTATAAAATAAATAACACACAAATCAGTGTGAAAATTGGTTTCTTTGTTTGATTTACATGTTACATGCTACGCTTCGTACTCGTACAAAGCAGGCTAACTGTACTAGATATATACACTCCCCAGAGGCACCAACGATCTTCTTTCCCAGCTTTATTTTGCTTCATAATGTCTCTATACACATTTAACGAGAGGTTGTGTATCGCTATAGGATTGGTCCAAGGAATTATTCGAGACGTTTGGACTGGTCAGTTAACCACGTCATACCTCATTTGCACACAATACCTAATGATGAACGCCCCTAAATAAAGACCAACAGGATTAACGTCGCTGTCGTTACTCCATTCCTCACAAGCTTTTCCCATACGTTTTCTCAGAAACGAACTTTGTAAAGAGTAAATGGACACTTGCTGTAGAGACACTCTGAAATCTGCAAGCGATCCCATCTCAGATAGATGAATGACCTGCATGCTTTACGTTAATCCTTTGTAACAATCTGATCTCGCACCAAACGCATGCTTTACGTTGTTAACATTCAGGTTATTTGGGTGCGAGCGCTCCAGTGCGTCACGGGAAATGTCAGCCAAGAAAAATCCCTTTTGCCGAGTCCTCGCTGAGAGCTTCTGTCACTGAGAGACGGCGACAACGTCAGGTCACTGAACACCGACAGCACAAACAGCGAGACACAGCACGAGGCGAACGAGAGCGCAGGATTCGAAAACAGAAAAATAATACAATAATTCATGATTTTTTTATAAAAGCGACAAGATACAATGAAGGACATTTTTTCACTAGACAAAAATCACAGTTTCCTTAATATTTAAGGAAATACAACATTATATGCACATTATACCTATTTGTGTCCAAGTCTACGGTTCAATTATTGCTCAAGCATTAACATGTATTTACTTCAAAACAAATCATACCATAGTGCTGTTGAATTCTCGACTCTGATTGGTCAGAAGGTGTTAATTAATTTTTCTCTAATAACAGCATTGACAGTAGTGCAGCTGCAAATCACAGGTTATCATTTTTACAGTAATCACTAATTTACAGGGACTGGGTTGTTTTTTTTCACAAAGGAAACTGTATAATTATTGATAAGGAGATGTTTATTTAACATTTATGGAAGGAGTCTCCAGTGTCAGAAAGTCCTCAGTTTACTCCTTGTGGTTTCTTGGTAACATGAAAAACTGTGTTTTTTTGCCTTATCAACTTCAAGAGAGAGAAAAGATTTGCTGTAACTTAAGTGATACCAGGAACTAACTTGTTTTCTGGATGTTCCACAACATTAAATAACTATAAATTATATTCACTTATTAATGAATAAAAAAATTCTGTTGTATGAGAGACAACACTTTTATAAGAGAATAATCAACTTCGGGGTGAAATAGTAACTCCGCTTCGTGTCGAGCCACCACACCCACCAAAACACTAACTTCAATATCTCCTGATATGTTTTTGACAACTCAACCTTTAACTGTGTGTTGTTCCTGCTTCCTGTTACGGAAGGTGAATTGGGTAATTACCTTCCTGTTATTCCGGCCCTTTTGCATCATGCTTCCTCCTCATACCTTTCCGTTTCTCTCCCTCCTTTCTTTCTTCTCCATCTACCTTCAACAAAATCAGCTACCTGAGCACAATACGCGTTCCCGAGCGACTTCTCTGAGACGTTGTGAATGTTTGGGTCTCAGTTTCCTCACATTGTGCTGAGTGTGTGTGAGAGCAGGACGCAGGACGTGACCTCTTTCTCCCGAGGGTAAAAGGTCTCACAATGGAGCGACCCACTTTTATAATAATAATAATTTTAAACAGAAATGGGTGGTGCAAGCAAAGCTCGCAAGCTGGAGCTGGTAAGATTCGGACAGAGGAGGAAACCATGTTCCTGAGCCAAACACAATCTGAAGCTGTTGTGCTGAATAAAAATATCATCAGGATATTTTATAAGTTCATGTGGTGACCTTAGGTTACATCTGTAAATGAATAATTGAGGTAATGTCATCAGTGGTATGAGTGATCATGAGTGAAAGTCATCTATTGACTTTCTGAGTGCTGATGATGAGTCATGGCTTTTTACAAAAGACTTCATGCTGAGAATCCAAAATACGTGAGCATGAAAAAGCATACAGCATAATATATATATATATATATATATATATATATATATATATATATATATATATACATCAGTGTTCAGGAGTCTGAACGAGAGTGATTGGCCATGCTTTCTAGGTGTGAAGGATGGTGTTACTTACTCAGCTGTCAATCAAAGCAAATCTGTGAGCTCATGTATGTGGAAGAGGGCAGACAGCACTTTCCTCCGAGCTGAACTGTGACGTAGCATGAGCAAAAGCTCGCTGGCTTCACATTTCTCATAGCAAGCAAATGCTAGCCTTAACATTCACCTTCCCCTAGTGGTCACGGTCATGTGATAGCAGGGAACACGGTATTGGTTTGGAACTGACAATGACTAATAGTGAAAAAAAAAACGTGTTAAATCCTAAATACTGACCCCAATGCACCAACTTGCATAAGCGCATCACTCTTGCTTGTTTCTTATATTAATTTCTTATAAGAAATAAATATTTGCCTACTATAAGGTAATAGGATGAATTTGTGAATCTTTACGCCTCGACACTGCAGTAAATAAAAGTCACATTGAAATGTACTGAAGATCAGTTATAATTCATCCTAAACCAGGACGTTACTGAATAACGTCATTTACACCTACATAACCGTATCCGGTCCTTCCTCTGACTGCTGCATTGTTTAGCAACCAAAACTAGTACTCACACACACACACACACACACAATGCCGGATGCTCAATAGCCATGAGCAATTGCTTACTCAATGAGCGTTAAATACCAGAGGGATGAAAGTTCAACAATAGAGAATGCTTTTGTGTGTGTGTGTGTGTGTTTGCATTAAGCTCATTTTCCTGCTGTTATTGGTGTCTGCTGCAGCAGGACGTGTCTGCTTCCTGCTGGTGTCACAGCTTCCTGTGGTGTGGGATGTTTGTGAACAATGCCGTGTTCGGGCCACGATCATATTCAGGCTTCCTCTTAAATTCCATAACACCGATCCGCTCGGCTAGATCCTGGCCTGGCAAACACATTCCCGAACACAGCGTCAGCAACATGCCCCCTTGTTTCTGGGGCTCTCGAAAGTATTATCAGACATAGAGAAGCAATAAAGAAAAGGAAAGACAGGAAAAGCTTGTCAGAGAGCAGGCATGGATGAATTAGGTCTCTGTTCCGCCCATGATTCCGGATTCCACTTATATTCCAAGATAAGACCCTGTGCTGGAGTATATTTAGTCAGCAGAATTCCATCATAACAACAGACCAACAGTAACCATAGATAAAGAGCGCTAATATCTGCCAACGGGAAGGACAGGGAATCCTGTTTGGACATGTTAATGATGTTTTTGGTCTATTTTAAGATCTATGGAAAGCATTCTCCATGTGAGAATGCAGAGCATGCCCAAGGTGGCTTTCCTTGCTACTGTCTGTATTTTGACTCCACATGTTAACTAACACTTATTGAACATCGTAAGCTAGCTATACTTTTGTTTATTATATAAAAAAAACAAACAAACCTAAAAGCAAGTTGTGGAAAAAATGTTGAAGTCATTATTTCGACTGAAACATTCAGTAAACTAGTCGTGTTGATAGATTGTTGGGTGTAAAACATTCATTTGAAATTATGAGACGATATGAATATGTCAAAATAACTAGATATTAAGTCAAAATAGTGACATAATATCTTGAAATCACAAGATTTTAACCCAAAATAATGAGGTATTGAGTCAAAATTGAGATAATATGAATATGTCAAAATAATATTAAGTCAAAATAATGACATAATTTCTTGAAATAATGAGTTATTAATTTGAAATAATGAGATATTCAGGAATGAGTGTGTAATGCTTCATATCTAGAAAAAGATATATATTATTCTGAATACAGAAAAAGCTCAGATTTTGAGAAAAATGGTTTAAAAATACAATGTAATTTTCTGTTTCCTCTGTAACTAAGCATGATTTATAAACTGTACACATGACAAATGCGTACTGTTTAAAAAGGCAGCAAGATATTCAGTCGTGAATTCTGAAGCTATCGCTAGTCCAAAACAAATGTCCGATGCGATTTGAAAATCTTTGCGATTTGTTTTTCGGATGTAAAAGTTAACTGCTGTTAGCTGGTAGCAGTTAACTTTTGTGTGTATGTGTATAAAATGTTTTTTTTGCCCAGGTTATCATTAAAGGTTTACTTTATTTTGCTAACAAACAGCTTAATAAAACTCTTAAACTCTTAAATTCTTAAATCATTCGTACTCGCATGAGGATAAGTATGTGATGGAAACATTTCTGACTTTATGCTACACTATATTTTTAACAGATTTTATTTTTGCGAGAGAAGTTCTGGCTTCATCGAATGGTACACGAGTCATCCTTAAAGCTACAATGGTTCCTTTTTTTACCCAGATTCCCAAGCAGCAGTGTGTATTCTGCTCGACAAATCACTGACAGATTCTGCTCGAGTCATTAGTTACACTGATAAGCTCTGTCAGCTATTTTCACACACATTCCCAGCGACGCTTGTCAGATAATTTTACCTTTCTGAAGTCGTTAATTCTGAAACATTCATCTCTCTGCGAGGATAACAGACATGACGGACTGGAACGGAGACACAAAGCTTCAGTGTTAAAGCAGGACACAGAGGGAGAGAAGAGAGCAGATTCCAGCACTCAGAATAGAGAAGGCCAGGACAGGAAGGTCAGAGTGAAGGTCAGAGTGAAGGTCGAGCTCCTGTCACTGAGAAGGTCCTTTACTGGTCCCACTAGACATCTAACACAGGAGAAAGAGCTCGTAGAATAGCACGAGCATGTGACTGCTTTGGCTCAGGGGTCATGCTCATTTGAGTAAAGGTGATGAGGGTTAGCTACTGTGTGTGTTTTTCTTTTTTTTCCATCACTTTTGTTATTTCACAGCTAGTCTAAGTTTAATTTATAGTGCACCTTTTCTCAGTACGCAAGGATGGAAGGAAGGAAGGAAGGAAGGAAAAGAAAGAAAGAAAGAAGCCGCTAGGAAATGAAGAAAAGAAAGATGGACAGAAGACAGAAGGAAAAGGAATAAAGGAAGGAATCTAGGTACAAACGTTGATTGTGAAACTCATCACGCGTAGCCTATAGCATGTAAATCTGGTTGCCAAGCAACCACACCACAATGACAACAGCACAGTAACTGACCATGCAAACTGTCTGATGGTTTCTGCTGTGTAGATCGGATTGTGACACTGCTCACACTACACAACGTTCAGAAGGCGTTTATCAGACATCATTTATCCTTGGCAGCAAAATTGTGACTACATCATCAAAGTGTGCGGCAACACAAGAGACATATGTAGACTAATGTTCACGGGTATAAAAAAAAACATGTAGGAAAATATTGTCTCATTGTTGAGAACACGCAAACACACGAAATGTCCCGCAAACACACACGCATAAACAAATCAAATCCCCACTACCACTTCTCCATGTGTTTGCCATCCACAAATACTGAGACCATGACAACAGAGTGGTGAAAGGTCTCTAACTTACGGTAACTGGTCCTTGCACATCTACACACACACATATACACACACACATACACATACACATACATACACACAGAGCATCAGTGACATCGCTGTACACTCAGCAGACCTCCACCTGCCTCCATCTATTCTGCCAGATCCATATTGGCAAAGACTCTGCTATAGCAACCAGGACACACACACAGGAAACACAAAAGAGCAAAGGGCGCCGTGTGTCTGTGGCCTTCGAGAGACGGAGCTGCGCTCCACGAATGTCAGATCTGGCATTACAGCGGTGTGTGTTATGAGCAATGTGTACTGCTCCACGACAACTGACATATGTAAGATACAGTATGAGGATGACGGCAGTGCTAGCTCAGTGGTTAAGATGTTGGACTACTGATTGGAAGGTCATGAGTGCAAATCCCAGCACTACCAAGCTGCCACTGCTGGGCCCTTGAGCAAGGCCCTTAACCCTCAACTGCTCAGTTGTATAAATGAGATGGAGAGTCAATAGAGATTCAATGAAGAATCAATGGTGAAAAATGGTAAATGAACATTGAATCAAAATGGAATCAGTAGGGCTTCAATAATCAAAGTGATTCAATAGAGATTCAATGGTGAGTCAATAGAGACTCAATGAAGAATCAAAGGTGAATTAATAGAGATTCAATGAAGAATCAATGGAGAAAAAACGGTAAATGAATGGTGAATCAGAATGAAATCAATAGAGATTCAACAAAGCATCAATGGTGATTCATTATAGATTTAATGAAAAATTAATGGTCAATAAATAGTGAATCAATAGAGAATAAATGGAAAATCAATACTGAATCAATATAGATTCAATGATCAATAATGAATAAATGGTGAATCAATGGTATTGGTAATCAATGGTAATCAATAGTGAATACATAGAAAATAATGATTAATCAATGGTGAATCAATAGAGATTTGATAAAGCATCAATGGTGAATCGATCATGTATCAGTTGTGTATCAGTACCCCACTGATGATGTATCAGTATCTGGTAGTGGGGCTCAGTGAATATTGGTCATTGGACTACTGATCGGAAAGTTGTAAGTTCAAATCCCAGCAACTCTCAACTGCTCAGTTGTATCAGTTGAAAGTCGCTTTGGATAAAAGCATCAGCAATGAATGTAAATGTGAATGAATCGATGGTGAATCAACAGTGAATATTCAGTTGTAAAACGATGATAAATAAATGGTGATTCAACAGTAAATAAATGAAAAAAAATGGGGATTCAGTGATGAATCTTTGGTGAATGAACACCAAACACAGTGTTGGTTTGTGATATTGTTTATATACACAATCTCACACTCATCACGTGAGGCAAGAACCAATAGTAAATCAAAGGTGAATCACTAGTGAATGACTTGAAATCAATAATGAATCAGTGGGAAATTATTTTTCACAAAAAAGAAAAAAAGAAAAAATTCCATCATACAAGTCTCTGTGTAAGCTGTTACTATGGAAACGATAAATTATTAGAACAAGTGCATTAATATAAACCTGAGATTTGCAGCTGCTGTTATAGAAAACGAATCCAGACCTTCTGACCAATCAGCATCCAGAATTCGACATGTCCGTTCCAAATGTCTTCTTAAGCTTTTGCACTGACAGATGAAGTGCTAATCCAGGATCTTTTGCATTCCTATACAAAGATGATTCATGAATTTACACCTTCACACTTTTAGTGCTGGTGGAAGCCAAAAGCACGCCGAGCTGGAGGATCAGTTTCCAACATTCATGAATTCACGCTGCTCCTGCAGCGAGATGTTCCCACGCGGTTAACCTGCTCGCCAAAACGCTCCTGTTCAAACAGCATGCAGATAAACAGCTTCTAATTAACTCTGGATTAGGAGCTCACTCAGTGCTCCGTAACTGTGCTTTGATTTGTATTGGAATCAGTCGAAAGATATTTCCCTCACATCCAAAGCTGCTAGCATCACAGTGTTAAATACATGGTTAGGAGTGAATCTGAAGTGCCTGAGGTTCAGTATTAAACTCTTTTTTTGTGGATCTTGCTATAAATGCTGAGAGTTGGAGCATTTAAGCCTGGACTGTAGCACAGTCATCCTTCCTGAAGGAACTAGCCAGGACTTTTCTATTGTAAAGCTGTAAATGGAAATGCTAATTAAGCGCTGCTTGCTATAACAGACATTATGTAAGCTTTTGTCGAGTAAGTAATAAGCAGGAAGGAGATTGAGGCAGAGCAGCGGGTTCTTTACAGAACAGGTTATAATCCTGGAAGACGTGTGCCACATCACAGAGTAATGAAGTGTGAGAGGAGCTGTTTAAGAACGCGCTAGACTGCTGAGGGCTATTATTAGCCTAGCTAAACTAAACGAGGTGGGATGTGTTTGACCTGACATGGCTCAGCACAGCGAGCGGCGTGGGCCTAAAGAGTAAATCCCATAGAGAAAGAAAGAAAGAAAGAAAGAAAAGAAAAAAGTAGAAAGAAAGAAAATAAAAATACAAAAGAAAATAAGAAAGAACAGAAAAGAAAAGAAAGAAAGATACTGGGAAAGAAAGAAACAACAAAAGAAAAGAGGAAAACGAACAAAGAAAAGAAAAGAAAGACAGAGAATGTAAGAAATAACAAAAGAAAAGAAAAAAGAAAAGAAAGACACAGAAGAAAGAAATCAAAGAATAGAAAACAAGAAAAGAAAAGAAACACTGATAGAGAAAGAAATAAGAAAAAATAAATGAAAAATAGAAATAAATCCACAGAGAAAGAAAGAAAGAAAAAAAAGAAAGAACAATACTTGAAAGATGAAAACAACACAGCACGCACACACACACACACACACACACACACACAGGTAATTATGTGTGTGTTTTTACGTTAGCATGATGACCTCATCTCATGCATGTACTTGTGGTAAATAATAAGAAAAACAATGTGAGGTTATTTTTGGGCTCATCCCTGGGTCAGGGTGAGAGAGAGAGAGAGAGAGAGAGGGAGAGAGTTTCCAGCTCCACGTCTATCTCATGTATACATCTTACCCACTGCAGTTAATCAACTGAGCCAAAAAAGGAAGAAGATGGTAACATGGTAGAGGAAGATATTACGCTCCTGGCAGCTTCTCACTGCTAGCGTCATAGCATCACATCGTTTCACCTTCTCATTAGCCGTAAAACTACTGTGCACGTGTGTGAGGTTGTGTTTCAGTAACGCAAACGCAGACTTCTTATACGCACTATTTATATAGCCTTTACTGGAAATGTACTAATGACAGTGGGTCAGTGAACTCATCCGGAGTACTGGCAGAACAAAGAGAAGTACAAAACAGTAGGGAAGAAAAAGACATACAAATAAATAAAAGGACAGAAAACAGTACAGCAAGAGCAGAAGAAAGAAAGAAAGAAAGAAAGAAAGAAAGAAGGAAAGAAAGAAAGCATTAGCAGGGAAGGAAGGAAAGAAAGAAGGAAGGAGGCCATGCAGGAAGGAAGGAAGGAAGGAAGGTGCTTCCATAAATTCTAAATAAACTCCTTAAAGAAAACTTCATCATATCAACGATTATCCACTCACCGGCCACTTTATTAGGAATACCTACTCAGTCATGCAATTTTGTTGCTGCAATATCAACAGGTTTGAGTTTTTCAGAAGCTGCTGGGATTTTCACACATGACAGAGTTTACACAGAATGGTGCGAAAAACAAAAAACATTCAGCAGCAGTTCTGAGGGTGGAAACACTTTGTTGATGAGAGAGATCAGAGGAGAACGGATAGACTGGTATACGCTGACAGGAAGGCTACAGTAACTCAAATAACCACTCTTTACAACCATACTGAGCAGAAAAGCATCTCAGAATGCACTACATGTCGAACCTTGAGGCGGATGGGTTACAACAGCAGCAGACCACATCGGGTTCCACTCCTGTTACTGTTGACATGGATGTCATCAGCATGAATCCATGGACCCACCCTGCTTTGTGTCATCAGTTCAGGCTGGTGGTGGTGGTGGTGTAATGGCGTGGGGAATGTTTTCTTGGCAAACTTTGAGCGCTGTAATACCAAGCGAGCATGGTTTGAACACCACAGCCTATCTGAGTATCCTCACTGACCATGTGCATCCCCTTATGGCCACAGTTTACCATCTTATCAGATTAGCAACATGAATTGTGTAGCTGATATAGATTCACCAACTTTGTGATGTAATCATGTCAACATGGACTCAAAGGAATGTTTCCAGCACCCTGCGGAATCGATACCGTGAAGATCTGAGGCTGTTTCCGAGAGCAAACTGGGGTCCTACCTAGTATTAGCGTGGTGTTTCTAATAAAGTGGCCGGCGAGTGTAGGCATTTTTAAGCCGTAGTAGTTACTGTAGAAACTATATGACACATTATTAGCGTGAGTGCATTAATATAAACCTGTGTCAGAGCTGCTGTTACAGAAAATCAAATCAGGATCAACACCTTCTGACCAATCACGTTCGAGAATTCAGCGTGAGGCACTGTGCTATGAAACTGTGTGTATGTGTCTGGAGGTCATGTGACCCAGTGGATACAGATTATGAAAGGACTGCTCTTCTGTTTTCAGTACTGTAGGTTCTGTTCTCTGTGTCAGATGTCTGGGAATAAAAAAAAAACTCTCTGTTACTTAAACAAGCCATACAGCCAGAGAACAGACATACTGGAATACACATAAAACCCATGCGCGCACACACCCACACACACACACTTCCAAGAACACTTGATGAGGTAAATGATGTTTGAACAAGATGTTAGCACCTTTTTGAAGTGCCTCAATCTTTTTCCAAGGCAAATATATACTGTAATGCGACTTCTGCGTAAAAAGCCTCTTCAAGCCAAAAAAGGACGGCCTGATCCGTGTGAGTGTGAGATAATTAGAGTGTAAAAATAAAAACGCTTAATCTCACAGAGTCTCAAGAACATATAAACATTAAAGCTAATTTGAGCCTAGGGAACAAAAACAAAGAAAAAGGCCAGACGTTTTACCCCTCTGCTTCTCTGGCAGCCAAAACATCCACAGTGTTTACTCGCCTAGCAAATATTTACTCATTACGCACTGGGAAGCGCCTGAATCAGGTTGGCGCTGTTCAGATAAACCGACTCGACCTCGTCACCTTTTGTCCAGTTCCCAATCCTCAAATGACATCCCCAGTGCCATCGTCCCGCACGCTTCTACAGCATCCAGGCTTGAGTACACACCGGAGTGACACTTTAATGTCAAACAAACGCTCAGCCAAGTACACAAGTCCAGCACATACACCTCATTAATTGTGTTTAGCATTAAGTCAGTGCTAACATGCTAATGCAGGGTGTTTTGTGATGTTCCCTGCTCTGGATGTGGACTTCAGCATCAACCCTAATGTCTCTCAGTGTTCCCTGAAACTGTGCAAAGAACTTATTTTTAGCATCTCGTCTCTTATCAGAGGTCACAGACAGGAACAGATTCATTAATAACTGGGGTGGAGAACAAACAAAGTCATGGTGGTGATAGAAAGAAAGAAAGAAAGAAAGAAACAAACAAACAAACAAACAAACAAACAAACAAACTGGGGAAGAAAGGAAGGCGTGTGTTTGATAGAAATCAAAAGAAAGAAAGATACTGGGGAAGGAAGGAAGGAGAAGGTGCATAGTTGGAAGAAAGAAAGAAACAAACAAACAAACAAAAACAAACTGGGGAAGAAAGGAAGGCGTGTGTTTGATAGAAATCAAAAGAAAGAAAGAAAGAAAGAAAGAAAGAAGGTGCATAGTTGAAAGAAAGAAAGAAACAAACAAACAAACAAATTGGGGAAGAAAGGAAGGTGTGTGTTTGATAGAAATCAAAAGAAATAAAGAAACAGGCAAACAAACAAACAAACAAAGTGGGGAAGAAAGAAAGGTGTGTGTTTGATAGAAATTGAAAGAAAGAAAGAAAGAAAGAAAGAAGGTCAACAGCACCCTGCTGGAGAGCAGAGGAGTTTGTCAGTGCTCCCTCTAGTGTCAGTCTGTGGAACTGCAGCCGGTCAGTAATGAGATTGTTCAGTAGCCACTACAGTAAACAGTTTCCTTAGTGGCGTCATTAAGCGCATCTGCTTCAGTACAGTGCAGCATTCCAGTCTCTCTTGCGCTGGTGGGAAGTAAAACTACACCACTGGCTCCTGTTTTGGATAGTTCTTGTTCTTTTTAAATGTGCAGTGGAAAAACAACATGTTTTTGAAAGAAAGAATGAATGAAAAAAGAAAAGACGCTACATATTTGAAAGAAAGAAAGAAAGAAAGAAGGAACGGACACTCCACATAAATAGATTAAAATGTATTGTTAAACGTACAGTTGCAGATATGGTGAAACCTTTTGTAATTTATTTATGTGTTATAAAAATTATGGAAAGAGTCTCCACTGGTTTAATGCTTAGCTGCTCTACTCTATGCTTGGATTGTATTTTGCCGTGTAAATGTAAAAAAAAAATTTTTTTTTTTAAAAGTAGCAGAACCAAAGCAGAACTTCCTGTCCATCTTATCTATTCTGTCTATTCTCAGTCACGTCTCTGTAGCTTGCAGCTAAAAGTATCATATCGATGAAACTAAATCCCATCCATCTTAAATAATCCCCATTATTAATATCAACTTTGTAGATGCACATGTGTGTGTTACCAAACCCTTCTTTCTAGATTTATCTGGTCTTCCACTAGAGCACCACTATAGAGACCAGTGACACAGAACGTTCTAGGTCAAGCCTGGCCCAACAGACTAGCCCACGAATGTGTAATAATCATCGTTTTCCTATTGAAGAGGCGGAGTGGAGGCTTGTGAGCGCTTGTGCCTTCTCAGGGTGATACAGAGCAGCAGCAAAACATTCTCTTCTAAGATTAAGTGTACTGCAGTGTACTGTTCTGTCCTAGCACACTTTTCTGTACCCCTTCTCCATGCTCTCTCTCCTCCACAGCCTGAGCACACTCCCACATTTCAGCCTTGCACCGAAGACAGCGAGCTCTTCTTCTCACAGGCAGAGCGTTCAGAGATATGAGACAGTGTAACATGTCAAAGCTGAGTCAGAAGCAGACGTCTCAAAAACCTCAACACAGGTTTATTTTTATTAGAAGCACTTACTGCTTGTTAGCGTAAACACTTTATTCTGATCAGGGTCACGGTGGATCTGGAGCCTATCTGGGGAATACTGTGCACCAGACGGGAATACACACTGGATGGGATGCCAGTCCATCGCAGGGCATCGTGCACACATACATTCACACACTCATTCACGCCTGGGGCAGTTTAAAAACCACATGGACATGAGGAGAACATGCGAAACTCCACACAGACAGTAACCTGAGCTCAGGAGAGAACTGCAGACCCTGCCACTCTACTACACTTCAGTATACTATAATTACTGTCTAGATGTCAGTATACTATAATTACTTTATACACATGAAACAATATGAATACACAAGAAACAATATGAATACGAAGAGGAGGTGCACTATTCATTTTTTTGTTGTTCTTATTGTTTTTTTTTTCTTTAGAAAACTTGCCAGAAAGACTAGGGGTGTGCATCGTGACTGGAATCCCGCAGGAAAAAACAAAGTCGCACAATCAGGAGGTTTTTACTTTCATGCCTTCATGGTCGAACGAGCACTCAGATATGGAACAAACAAACATTAACATGAATGTAAGTTACTGTGTGGTGCATTTACAGCATTCATTCATTCATCCTTAGTAACTGCCTGGTCAGGGTGACAGGAGGTTTAAATTACACTACTAGTTTGTTTATATTTTGGGAAATAGAGCTAAATTTGTTAGAAAATATTGCAGGAAGGTACAAACTTGGTATAAAAAAAACAAGAAATGTGTGAGTGGGATTAAACAAACAGTCCTATGCATCTTTAATTAAGACCAATTATGAATTGGAGTGATGTAGCTGAGGTTGAGGAACAGTCAGAGCCAGAAATCACACATCATGCTGACCCTGTTGACACTTCTACATCGACGGTTATTCCAGTGTTTTTAGCAGCATATTGGTAAAGTTAATATTAATTTTTTTTAAATCCTTCTGGTTTAGGCCACACCCACTTCAGATTTAAATCCAAATACAGATATAGGTATTGGGAGCACTAAACAGATACAGATAATGTCACAGCCTTACACCCAGGATAATTACACAATAATTAATTTATACACTTCAGTACACCATAATTACATTTTAAACTTTAGTACACTACAACTTTAGTACACATTAAATTCTTACATTTTAGTAAGCATTCTAGTATTTTGAATTTTGAAGTTTGAAATCATTCTTGAAGTCGTTCTGCAACTAAGATATCTGTAATGCATGTGTGTGTGTGTGTGGATGCTTTTTCACTCCCTAAAAATGGGTTTAGTATTAAAAATACAGGTACTGTTTCTTTCTAGTCATCGCAAATAAAAATGCCATGGTGTCTAGAAGAGAGAGTGATCTATAATAACAATGTACTTATTCTGAAATTCCCATTTCTGTGCATGGTCAGATTTAATTCAAGGGGCAACAAGCTGAATTAGTACAGACAGTTCTACTCGGGCATCTGCAGAATATTACTACTAATTCAATTATTCTAACTCACTGAGTGGAAAGATGGAATAATAAAACTGTGTGGTTGTTATGAAGACTGGAGCGAGTGTGGATTCTGGTGCATTACCTCTCTGTCCTTACAGATACCCAGCAGTGTGTTTTAGTGTGTGTGTATGTGTGTGTATATGTGTTGAAGTGGAAAAAGACTGGTGTGGGAGATATATTGCATGGTGGTCCTGTGCTCCATCTTGTTTTATTGCTTCTCTCCACTATCTCACTATCGGATGTTGGAGAGGGATAAGATACGAAGAAGAGCAGATCGGAAAGATGGGACAAAAGCATGGGCCAGGAAGTGAGACAGAGTGAGAGAGACACAGAAAGAGAAAGAGAGAGAAGTTGGAATGGAAAATACATGTCTCTGGCTGTAATCCAACTGTCTAGGAAGTTACTACTTGAACAAACAGTCAAACACCGAAACATGAATCTGGAGGAAGGAATCAAAGAAAAGAATGAATGCATCTGCCTTTAAATCCTTTGCCATCTTTTACTCTCATACATATATCAGTGTTTTTTATGAATTTTATGCATTTTTATCAGTGTTCATCATCTATATTCTTTTATACCATTGCTACAGGAAACACTCATTTCTGATTGGCTGGTAGCAGTCTTTTATTGTCTTATACTTCATTTAGAGATGATGTGTGAAGGTTTTTACGAAGATGATCTGTCTGCCTACTCTCTCCGGTTTCGCATTAGTCATCATGTAAGAGTTCGCCAGTACTGCAGGTGGCGCTGTTAAAAGTTCCAGGACAATTTCTAGGACTACAGTTCATGAAAGTCACCCATTTGGAAATGAATCAATGACCAAACATGTAGCGTGTTCATCTGCGGACTTCGCCCAGCTGCCATGTGTACAACAAGGTGAGCGCAGCTTCCCCATGATATCCATTTGCTCCGCAGTTACATCATATTCTTCATGGAAGCCAGGTAAATGAAGCATGATTAATTATTAATCACTGTTACTGTTAATATTAATCGCAATGTTATTATGTATCTATGTTAGAATATTACAATATGATGAGGAATATAAACAGTTTAGCCAAAGCATATATTTAATCTTAGCTATCACATCTGCTAAAAAAATTATGGAATTTATGCATTAAGAAATTGTGTATAGGCTACAATGACATAATCATAACAACAATTGTATAATGCTAGTCAATTGTTATGGTGAGAGGAGGGGGAAGGATGACTAAAAAATTAAATCTATTTGCTATTTTCATATTGTGTAGTTATTAGTAAGCACACTCTTAGAAAGTTTAGAGTCCTTAAAGGTTCTTTGGTTGTCCAACTAAAATTTATGTCATGTTTAAACCTCCCAGGGTTTATATTTAATATGGAAAACTACTTTTGACCATCAAGTCTACTAGGAGCACCTACATATATTCTGTTTTTAGAATATTTTAAAGAATGTGCTGGAATCGTCGAAAGCTGTAACATCAATATAAATAAGATTCATAACTTCACACAGACTTACACAAGCTCAAACTGTGCAATGGAAACAGTTTGGAAGGCAATGGAAGGCAGCCGGAGCACACTCCAAAGCCTATAACTCTCATCAGGCAGCGTCTTAATGCTGATTTGTGACTTTTTCCATTCTCTTCTTTAATCTGTGTATGTGCCATCAATGAGAACTATCTACACAGCAATGTCTGTCATGCACACTGACATTCACTTTAACTAAACAGAAGGCAAACACACTGTAGCGTTTCTGCCCTGCAGACAGGAGCATCAAAAGATGCTAACATCAAAATTTGTGTGAGTTTATCGTGCATGTATGAGTTCGATCTAACAACCCACACTAGGAATATCCAAGAATCAGAGCCAAAAAAAGACTGGGGCTAAGCAGGAACTAGAGCCTTAAATACAAGGACTATCCAAGAAATAAAACCTTAAAAGACTGTGACTATCCAAGAATTAAAGCCTTAAAGACTGCGACTAACCAAGAGTAAGAGCCATAAAGAATGGGATTAACCAGAAATCAGAGCCATAAAGACTGGGATTCACCAAGAATTAGAGCTACAAAAACTGGGACTTACCAATAATTAGAGTATTTAAGACTGGGACTATTCAAATTAGAGCCATAAATACTGGTATTATCCAAGAATCAAAGCCAACAATACTGGGACTAGGCAAGAATTAGAGCCTTAATGATTGGGACTAACCAAGAGTGAAAGCCTTAAAGAATGGGATTAATCAATAATAACAAAGCCTAAGATTTTGGGACTATCCAAGAATCAGAACTTTAAAGACTGGGAGTAACCAAGATTTTCAGCCAAACATACAGGAAATATATCCATGAATAGAGCCATAAAAACTCTGACTAACCAAGAATTAGAGCCATAAAGACTAGACTGAACCAAGAATCATAGCCATAAATACTGGGAATAACTACAAATTAGAGCCTTACAGAGTGGGACTGACCAAGAATGAGAGCCATAAAAACTGGGACTAACCAAGAAATAGAATCTTAAAGACTGGGATTAACCAAGAGCCAGAACCTTGAATAGAGGAACTAACTGAATAACAATCAGGAAACATAAAAAAATATGAGAACTAAGCAAATGTAAGAGCTGTAAAGACAGAGACTAACCAAGAGTCAGAACCTTGAACAATCTAACAACTAGCAAGCAAGAGCCATAAACCTCTGACTAACCAAATGTGAGAGCCTTAAAGACCAGGACTAACCAAGAACTAGAGCCTTAAAGACTGGGACTAACCAAGAACTAGAGCCTTAAAGACTGGGACTAACCAAGAACTAGAGCCTTTAAGACTGGGACTAACCAAGAACTAGAGCCTTAAAGACTGGGACTAACCAAGAACTAGAGCCTTTAAGACTGGGACTAACCAAGAACTAGAGCCTTAAAGACTGGGACTAACCAAGAACTAGAGCCTTTAAGACTGGGACTAACCACTGACTGCTATACTTTTAAAGTATTAGTACTTTCCTGGGCAAAATAATTTAATTATTATAATGCTGCCGCAGTGCTGTAATGTTCCTCTTTTTGAAAATATGTGAGCAGATATATGATATATTGTTCATCGTGATAATTAGGTTGTATTGTTAACACACTGTAAATGTACCATATTTCCCTGTGCATCACGGTAAATTGTGGGGTTTTTTTTTCACATCTGTATCCTCACAGATGCAAAGCCGCAGTGCTGCAGGGTCCTTCTGAGCTCTCCGAGCGCTCTGCAGCTCTTTTTTGTTAATTTTTTTTAAATGTCATTTGAAATGTCAGCTTGATTTACTGTAAGGCTTCTGCATTGTTTTATGGAAAGATGCTCTGCGATATACGGCCACTGAGACAGGGTTCTTCCAAACAGCCCACAGCTGGGGAAAAGTGAGCCTGATGACGCCAATAGGTAGTAAAATTACACTGAGATTCAGCCAAAACACACACACACACACAAACACACACACACGCACACACTACATCATGATGCATTCCTTCTTCTATGCTAACACTGCCATTTAAGGCTCCGAAATCTCCTGGACTGGCTGCATCCATCTCTCCCACTCTATCTCTCTACTTCTCTCTCTCTCTCTCTCTCTGTTACACACACACACACACACACACACACAAACACAATCATGCATATACACGCGTTATATACACATATACTACATATATATTGATAACACGTTAAGATGCCCCAAGGTCTAAGGACCTTTTTAATGTCTCCTATGCTTTGTTTGAATTTTTTGCAAATCTCTCTATCTCTAGAAATCTAAAAAAAAATAGTGTTTATTGTTATTTCAATCAGAAGCCAATGGGGATACAAACTTTTGCACTCAATTACACACACTGGAACTACATTTAGCTGGTAGTCATCAAGCTGCACTAGGTTAAAAGTGCAGATTCTTTCAAGCTTCAGCAGGACACAAAGCTAAACAGCGCCCTTTAGTGGACAAAACTAAAAAACACAGCTTCCTAAAGATCTTCAAACCCTAAACATCTGCCTTTCTACAGAAATCAGGATCCAACACTAAACCTACACAGTTCTTAATTCTCTGGATCGGGTTGTTGGTATGTGAATTCTGCAGAAACAGGGACGCTGATCGCTTGTCTTACTGTATACTGTATTGTAGGAGGTGACATGAAGTTGATGTATAATATACAATATATACATATGTTTATAATAATAAGGTTCTCAGTCACAGTTTCACCAGACATGTTGCAAAAATCCCATATACACCAGGATATTCAGTATGCAGTATTATTATCCTTTATACTTCAGAATATCTAGGTGATGTGACTTTGGGCATTTGTGTTGAATTAATTTTGCATATTTATAGCTGTGATTTGCGAAATCCTTTATCGGGTACAACTGTGTACCTTATATGCAAAGTACTTTGAATATAATTTTTAGTTTAACTTAAATAATAATTTAAAGTCATTTACAAATTTTATTATTTGTGCTTTCTATTTAATACCAAAATATGAAATTTTTTAGTATTTCTAACAATCTTACACTTGTTTCTGATCATCTGGTGAAAATTCCCTCCTGTGACACTTGTATTTTTGTTATCTTGGGATGCTTGAATTGGATTCTCTCTCACTTCATGTGTCACTTCGATAAAATAATGTAAATGTAAAATAATGCCATATATTCATATACTGTATAAATGATATACACCTATAACCATAGACACTCATTATATTTTATACTGCATTTATATTGCAGGCTTATTGCTGAAATAATCAGGTTTTCATTCAAACTATCGGTTTCTGGGTTCCTCTGTTATTTTAAAGAAGTGACCACTTGGTGGCATCAGAACCCCGGTTAACACGACGACAGTGAGAGATTTAGAGTCTTCTGTAGTATTGCATTTCAGCCCAAAAACTTAATAAAGCACTAATAATAATAATAATAAGGCAAGTGTGCGGTCACACAGATCATGCTGGGGTCACGCTCGAGTGTGTACTGTTACTCTGTGCTGAATGCATTTCATAGGGTAGACAAAAGGTCATAAGCTGTCATGACTACTTTGCGAAGACATGTTTATGAAATGATTATGACTGAATGTTTATGAAATGATTATGTCAGTCTTATAGTGCATGGTTCAAGTAAAATGTTACTGGTCATAAGCTGAGTACGTCACTAAGACTTGTTTATGAAATGATTATGTCAGTGTTATAATGCAGTGTTCTGGTTTGAACACATCTTTTTTAGAAGAGCAGCTCACCTTCCTGCCAGAGAACAGCATGCAGAGTTGGTGCATGGAGCCTCCATTCTTGGTCAGCTCCTTCTTCAGTGTTTTGGGCGAGGGCAGCGTCCAGCCTCCCTTGCTAGCGGTGGTCACCTCCAGGCGGTTGATGGCGTTATCGGAAGTGAAGCAGGTGGTCCGCGGGTCCTGCAGGAGGCTTCCCTCGCTGTGTGTGCGTCTGCGCAGCGAGTTCTGTACGCTCAGACCTCCAGAGCCTCCGTGCTTCTCACATGAGCCCGCCTCCACCATGCTCCTCCTCTTAGTGGGCTCCAAGTAGTTATCATCACTGTCTTCATCATCTTCATCCTCGTCCTCATCTTCATCCTCGTCGTCGTCTTCGTCGTCAGTGGCGGTCGAGGACAGAGCGTCGGCGCTGAAAGAGCGGTCCAGGCGTAACTCGGGGATGATGAAGGATGAGGAAGAAGAGGAGGCCGGAGGGTTGGTGTCGTAATCCTCGTCTTTCTCGTTCTTCTCCTCGATTTCAAATGCTTCAGTGCCATGTGAGCCTTCTTCTTCTTCTTCTTCTTCTGTAGGGGTCTTTTTCTCCTCCTCTTCCTCCTCTCCTCTGTCCACCCTCCAGATGTCACTCAGGCTGCCCTCGGTGGATGGGGGAGGTGTAGGAGGTACAAGGTGCCGAGTCTCGTCCAGAGGAGTGCTGCCCGAAGTGCCTGTGGTGCCTGGGGCGTCAGACGGGCTGCCGAGTGAGTGCTCGTCCTCCGAGGGGCGCCACTGAGCACCCAGATCACACTGTTCATCCAGTTTAGGCTCCAGCATCTGAGGAAACAGTAAAAACAATATGATTAAAAATAAAAAGTGGGCTTTAACTCATAATGGAGCTGTGTCCTGGTTGGTCCACATGAGAGTACGATTAGATCTATAAAAAATGCAATATGAAACCATTTATAGATGATTTGATACACTGTGATACAAAGTGATTTATTATTATCAAAATTATTAAAAATTGTATAAAAGGTGTGGCACTAGCAGTAAAGAGGCCACGCCTCCTTCACTGGGACTGACAGTAAAAGAGGTGTGAGTGACAGACAGAGGCCACACCTCCTCAGCTGATATACCAACACATGGCCACGCTTCCTTCACCAGGACTGAGAGGCCACACCTCCTTCACTGATGCACACAGAGGCTACACCTCTTCAACGGGACTGACAGCAAAAGAAGCCACACCTCTTTTACAGAGGCCACACCTCCTTCACTGATACTAACACAGACACAGGCCATGCCTCCTTCACTGGGAATGACAGCAAAAGTAGCCACACCTCTTTTACAGAGGCCACACCTCTTTAATAGGAGCATGCACACAGACACACACACACACCCAAAACAGAGCCCACACCTCTTTAATAGGAGCACACACACACACATACACACACACACGCAAAACAGAGGCCACACCTCTTTAGTAGGAGCACACACACACACACACACACACACAACACAGAGCCCACACCTCTTTAATAGGAACACACACACATACACACACACCACACAGAGGCCACACCTATTTAATAGACACACACACATACACACACATGTATAAACAAGATTTTCACCTAAAACACACTGATTTAAATCAGTGCAGTCGTATTGTAAATATTGTGTGCATTGAGTTGAAACTGCATTATTACACCACTTTAATATCTGATTAATACTTTACTTAAATCTTAAGTTAATTTGTTATCTGCAATTTTTAAATTTTTCTATAATTGTACTACGCGAGGCAATCTAACATGTCAGGAGAAATATAACTACGAGCACGTGTGTTAGCATGCATGCTTGTTAGGGAGCTGTCCAGGAGAACCGCTTGTTAATTTAGGCACAATTTAGACACATATGTTTCTGCCATCCTCGTCCAGGCAGCACACACTAAACACACTCTGAAACTCGGCAAACAAACACCACCTAAAGACCTCTTAACAAGTGCTAATTATAGCAGGTGGAGCCCTGTTTATGATCAATGTCAGTGTAACACAGCTATGAACTGGGTCAAAGTCTTTCCAAATGATTTGACAGGCTGTCCTGTGATCCTTTCTCTCTCTCTCTCTCTCTCTCTCTCTCCCTCTCTCTCTCCCCATGTCACACTATCATTAGCTAACAGTTCGGATGTGGATTGCCACCTGGCTCTTTCCGGGAATAGTGGTACATTGCTGCACTGCTTGTTTACGCCTCGGTGGCACTTCTCAGTATTCCATTTGTTCCGCACCACATGCTCGGAGCGCCACGGCTTCAAAAAGGTCATAAGTGATGAAGGTTTAGTGAAACATTTACAGCATGTCCGAGAGTCAACAGACAGTAGCCACTGTAGAGGCGCTCATGTGGACGGCAATATGTAATAACGTTAGTGTGAACACACACACACACACACACACTTCTCACTCAGTGTGATTATTCTCATTATTCCCAGTATGATAAACCGAAATTGAAGTTATAGAATGATTCATCATATTCCTAGTCAGGACTGCAGTTGATCTATCCCGGGAACACTATGTGCGAAGCTGGAATACACCCTGAAGTGTACACGTCCTGAAGTGTTGAAGGAAGAAACTCGGGTTAGACCGTAACAACAGAACATTAAAATTAACCACACCTTTTTATTCCTCTTATACCACAGCAATTTGTTGAACATAACGATTTTTATTTGTTAAAGAACAACATGTTTATCCGTTTATAGTTCCATTTAATGTTGTGAATTGCTTAGGAAACAAGTTAGTTCCTGTTATCGCTTACGTTATAGCAGCTATAAACAGTCGGTCCTCTCTTTTGAAGTTAATAAGATTAAAAAACGCAGTTTGTCATGTTACCAAGAAACTGCAAAAGATAACATAAACTCCTCCTGTCGGAAAACTTGTCAGAAAACAAGTCCCTGTGTAAGCTGTTACTATAGATACGATAATGTATTAGAATGAGCGTATTAATTTAAAATATAAAAAGCTGCACTACTGTCAGGGCTGCTGTTATAGAAAATTCATCGAGCATTGAATAGGTCTGTGATTTAACACATTATGTGAAATGTGTGTTAAACTTTATACAGTAATTATTCATTACTTGATTATTAGCTCATTAACTTTAGTGTTGTTAATGTAAAATAGATCATGTTGCATTTTTTTATCTATAAAGATTAATCTCTGGTATTCAGAAGCCCTTAAAAAACAAGCAAATATAGTCTCCAAACAATTATAAAGGCATCAGCACGCCTAAAACCTCTAAAGGCTCATCTAACGGCTGCGCTGTTGTCATTTTTAGAGTTTTTTTCCCGGGGCCGATTCCCCTCGGTTTGCTTGGCTGCTGCAGCACAGCGGGGGAGGCGAGCTGCTTCGGGAACTCTCTCCCAGAATAAATCCACTTCAGGCCAAAAGCTTCTTCGCACATTTATTACCTGACAAACAAGTGAAACACGGCAGTGTTATAGCACATCATGTGGCTGAGAGAGAGACAGAAAAAGCTTCTCTAAAGCTGCGTGTTTATGTGAGTGTATGACCAGCCCTTGTAAACCAGGTCACCTTGTAAAGTGAGTAAGAGAAGTGAATTATACACACATACGACATTCATTCATATAACTGTAACATTAGCATCATCATCGAGAGATCCGTGGCCGGGAGTCTACAGAGCAAAATTTGCCTTTAAAGTTAAATAAAATTGTAATAAAATCCATGCACTTTTGCAGAGTGAATTCTGTCACGTGTGCTTTTGGAGCCGCAGGTTGCACATCACTATCCAATCACACTAGACTAGAGTCAGATCAGCAATGCACCCCAGCTCAAAGAGATTTGTTGTGGAGTTGAACGTGATGGAAAAACCTTCCAGATGGAGACATTGCATCATCCATCCATCCATCCATCCATCCATCCAAGGAAGTCCTCTCATTGAGCTATAAGAGCAGCTCTGTTGATGGACACAAGCTTCAACGCTGTGCATTCTCAGTTTCAGAATCAACGATTTCAGCTGAGCCACCAGATCATCTGCAAGGCGGATTTATTTGTTTTCATCGTTAACAGCATAGCCTAAAAAAATAGTCATGGTTAAATAGTAAAAGTCTTGCAACTCGTACAACCCTGGAGAGATCCGTTACTGTGTAGCATCGGTATCGGATTTGGATTTTTAACATATTTTCCCATATTTTCAAGTGAAGTAGTTTTTTATGCCTGCTGTGAAAGTTTGTAACATTGGTTTACAGTTTATTTTCTATTTTGTGCAAGGTCAAATAGTTCAGTTAAGATCAATTCCCATCACTTTATTAGCTGAACGGATAAATAACGGCAAACCTAGCATCTTTACACCAACTGTAAAGTTCTGAAATCAGTATTGAATCAGCATCGGCTACACGGACATTCAGAGCTCAGATGATACAACATTACGAATGAAAACGAATTGATATTGATTCTAACATTACAACATACATGGCAGTTTAATGACGTCATACAACTAGAAGGTAGTAATTGTCCATTAAGGCTGGATGTGGAGTGATTGGATTGCAAAGTACTTTGAAGGATTCACGTTTCAAAAAGCTGAGGCCAGACCAACGAAACCAACCATTAGCCATTTCCGTTCCTGGCTTTTATTTCTCGAACGTCTTGGTGAAGAGTGTGCGCGCTTCAGAACGTCTTTTCATTCCTCACGAGCCGGAACGCCTCAGATTCTGTCCCCTGCACTTCATTAATTTGTTCTGGATTTTGGAGCAGCATTGAGTCATTAAATAGTAAATGGGATAAAACATCTCCATAAGTAAACAACAAAGCAAAGTTTGCTGATTTGTGAGATTTTACAAATCTTCACGTCATTATGTGAGTAATATGTGAAAAAAAAATGAAAATGTGTTTCAACATGTTATGCCCTAAAAGTGCACATGCAAATATGCGATAAATAAAACCACACATCCTAGATGTGAAAAATGAACATCTGAAAATTAATTTATATAATAATAAATGAATTAAAAAATCTGATATGAAAATAAAAAAAGTGTAAAAAGCTAATGTGAAAATAATAAATTCTGTAAAAAAAAAACCATACTTGAAAAAGGAATCATGTGAAAATAAACGTATCTTGTAGAAATATCGTGTAAAAATATTTCTGAAAATAATGTACGTCTTTCCTGTAAAGGATGATGAAAAGTAACAAAGAGTCATCTAAATGATACAAATCACATGAGCGCATCTCCATATCCTGGAGCAGGATCTTTGGGTGCATCTGAGTTTTTCACACTCCATCAGATGCTCCTATAATAAACCAAAAAGAACATCAGGACATGGAATCATTTTGAAGATGACTCTCAGATGACTCTCTGTGTTCAAGAGGCCTTAAGCATCTCTCTGGGGTCTGGGATCATATGATGAAGTCGACACTATCTTTCAAAGCCAAACCACTTCAACTGAAGAAGGTCCCTTTTTAATTTTATTCCTAAAGATGAAAAACTTCTGAAATGCCATAAATCATTTCTGGCTACATAGAAGGTTAAAAAAAAAAAGAATGAATTATAGCGGTGCATTGACAGCTGCAATTTTCAAACGCCCTCGTGCGTAAATACGTTTGTCAAGAGACGACTTCATCCAGCAGGTTTATGGCTCGCTTCACTAAACGCCCTTCAAAACAAACAGTGTTTTATGGAGCTGGTGAGCTAAGCGTACTGTGTTAACAGGAATGAGAAAGAGGAACCACATTTCCTGAAACTGGGCTAAGGAGACATTTAGAGAGAGATGAATGAGGGATAAACTGATGATATGCTAGCAGTTCTCTAGAAACAAGCTAGCATTGAGCTAGAGATGAGGAAGAACCACCACACACGTCCTCACACAAACATCTGATATTGTTAAAGGAAAACTCCATCCTGAAACTCGTTAAAAATGTTTATACTGAATTATTTGTGAAGTGTTTAGCGATTTTGATGTTTCGTTGGTTGTTGTGGCTAGCGCAGATACAAAGGAGTTAATTGAAGAAAAAAATTCAAACATAATTAATGAGAAATCCAGTGTAGAAGCAGTGGAGATGTTGATGCAAACATTGGACTCAAAATCCCAGAATGCAATGCAGCTCTTTGACAGTTAGAGCAGAGACTCGGCTCAGCTATTAGCATGAACGTTGAAGCCTTGGAAGCTAAACTGTTCGAGTAGAATGTATAGATGAGGAGGTAAGAGTGCTGGACAGATTAAAGGACTAAAGCGCCACCGCATTGTTCTCTTCAGGTAGAGATGAAACAAGTCCTAAATCCCACTGCGCCACTATCAGCATGGCATTGTGGGTAATGTAGGAAACCATTACATGGAAATAGACCAACATGTCAATGAAAGATATTTAAACCAAAATTTACATGTAAGGAATAAAACTCTTGTTGTTGTGCTGGTGTAGGAAAATAATCAAAGACAGGGTGATGTGATGAAGCCACTTCTACCATGCAAAAGTTGATTTCTTTCCTATAACACAGCGCATCACAAAGTGTGTTATTCCTCTTATACCACAACAACTTGCCAATGATTGATGTTGTTAATTTATAAATGAACGACACATCACGCTTTAACCCGTGTATAGTTACATTTAATACTGATACACTCGATGTTTTTTTCTTTAATGCTGCCATGCTGGAAAAGTAAATAAGGCCAAAATCCTTAAATTACATCAATTAACTACAATAGATGTTCCTCCAGCAACTCCAGAACAACAACAGATGTATTCCCTAACAGCATTTTGGAGTAATTGATACATCAATTGAGCCAGTGATCGAACGTAACCTTGTTGCACCACCATAAGCCCTAAAGCTTTTTCTTTTTTCTTTATCTACTCCAAAACTTCACGCATTAGTCTCCCTAAAAGTAACCGTGTGAGCACAAAGCCTTCCTGCAATGTCGCTTGCTATCAATCTCTTTCACGAGACAGCAAACACATAACGAGATGAGAGCAGCGCTATCGATCGCCACGCTAACGCGATCGATATACGGAGACGCGTGAGCCGCACAGCCCGAAAGCTCGAAAACTATCCGGAAACAACAATCGTTCGTGAGTAATAATCGTTATTGCACAGAGCTAAGCTGTGGCGTGGGGACGCTCCTTTCATTTCACACACACACACACACACACACACACACTGATGAAAAGGAACATATTATTTACTGGAGGCAAGACTGTAAATCTGAAAAAATGGATGTGGGGGGGTTTTCAGGATGAAAGGATTCCTAACCTCAAACAACCTACTAGAGCTGAATGAGAGAAAGAAAAGTTATACTTATATACATCATGTGACACATGCAAGAAGTAGTACACTCCGAGTCACGCTGTTATAGGAAATTAATCAACGACAGGGTAGTGTGATAAAGCAGATATCCTCTTACCACTGTAAAACGTTAATTGTTTTTCTATATCAGCATGTTCAGAGGTGTGTTATTCCTCCTATACCACATCCAATGATTGCAGTTGTCTAACAATTAAAGAATGGTGTACTTTTTATCCATTTATGGTTACATCTAAGGTTGTGGAATGTCAACAAAACAAATTAGTTCCTGTTCTCACTTATGTTATAGTAGCTATACATCCATAATGTGTTATAATAATACACATTGTTATAATTATTTGCCCCTCTGAGGAAATCCTCTCTGCAGAACCCTACAACAAAGCATTCTCCTATCACGACAAAAAGGGTTCTTTTCATAATTAAGGGTTCTTACCCTCCTAAAAGGATTCTACTTGTAACCCTTTCTGATGGAGCAACATTCTATTGTAGGGTTCTACATAAAACCTCTAAGGGTTCTCCAAAAGGACAACTCAAGAACCTTTAAGAGTTCTACATTTTATTATAGATTTAGTACACTAAATTTTAGTGTAGCAGCATAAAGCATTCTTAAAGGTTCTCTTAAAGATGCTATATAGAACCCTAGGCTTTCCTATCAGAAAGGGTTCCAAGAGGAAGCTAAGAATCCTTACTTGTCCAACGAACCCTTGAAGAACCCATTTTTTCTAACAGTGTAAGTGTGGGTAAGCGTGCAGTACAAACTCCAAATTTTGGTCATTATTTTCTTCTTAACACTTAGAACCTGTCAGGTGTTTAAACTTTAGCAAAACTCTCTTAGTTCTTCTTGGTTCTTCAAGGGTTCTTTAAGCGTCCATTGGATAATTAAGGGTTCTTAGTCTCCTAAAAGGTTTGAGCCCTTTCTGATCAATATTTGGGTTTATATACACTCTTAAAAAGGGGGTTCTGTAACAGTGCTTTGAGAATTCATTGGATAATTAAGGGTCCTTACTTCCAAAAAATGGTTCTACTTAGAACCCTTTCTGATAGAGAGACACCTTTAAGGGCTCTAAATTTTCCTAACGGAAATGGTTCTTTGGGTTGTTCCTCTGACAGAACCCTTAATGGTTCTAAGAATCTTATAACAAATGGTTTCCTTTTTTTATTCAGAAAATATTCCAGAGGCACCCTGCAGTGGAAGCACGTACAGTATGCGCCGAGAACATAAGAGAAACGGAAGAGTGAAAAAATCTTTCTCTGAAAGAGCAGGAAAATGTGCTGAGAGCTAAAAGGTCACACATGATTCAGGTGTAAAGAAATGGCGCTCTGGCCGAGATAAGATAACAGGAGAATGGAGAGAGACGAGAGAAGAAATGAATGGATGAGAGAGAGAGAGAGAGAGAGGTTAAAGGAAATGGTACAAGCAGACAGCTAGATTTTAGCTGACGAAGAACGTTGGAGTGAAGTTTCCATTCCATTTGTGCAAATAATTAATGAATATGTGAAAAATGATGACACAGCGAGTTCGGATTCCAATTGGGCTGAATAGACACATGGCTTCTTTGGTTTGTCCCAGTAGCAGAACAGGGCTTTAGAGGTTGTGAAGTGACTCAGTAAGATGGGTTTTATTTCATTATTTTATTAATGAACTCAAAACATTCTCCATCTCCATGGGCACATCTTTCAAGCAGGAAAATCAAGAGAAGACTAGAGATAACTAATGTAAGATGGGGAAATGGGGCGGGGTTTCCATGGCAGCAGTTAATATTGGACAGTTCAAGACACCTACACAACTGTCAGTCATTCCAGATTCATATGTTGATTGGCTCATTTTTGGGCAAAAAAGACTGCTATTTTTGCCTATTTTGAGTGATAACTAATTAGCGTAATTAGCGTACTCCAGCGTTAAAATGCAGAGTTCCTACACAAAATGTGTAAAGGTTGGCAGATCTGCTAATGTGAACCTCGTCTGATCAGCTTCAAGTCATATAACTGTCAATGAGTTACCACAAAATCAATCAGAGGTACTGAAATTTTTGTAAATCTGTTCAGTTTTGCCTGGCTGTTCCTCTGATCTTTGTAGAACCCTACAACGAAGTGTTTTCCTATCAGAAAGGGTTGCAAAGAAAACTCTTTTTGGAAACTATTATCCAGTGAAGCATAAAAGAACCTTTGAAAGACCCTTTTGTCTGAGAGTACCAAGTACCAAGATGGTTTAGCTACATTTTAAACACCTGACAGGTTCTAGGTACTAAAACAAAGAACTTCAATGTTTTCTTCAAGGGTTCATTAGATAATTAAGGGTTCTTAGCCTTCTAAAAGGGTTCTACTTGAAAGACTTTCTGGTATTATAGAGTTCTACATAGAACTTTTATGGGTTCCACCAGAGGGACAAACAGAGAAGATTTAAGCCTTGTACATTTTCAACCCTAAGAGTTATTTGGTTTGTCCAAGTGGCAGAACACATAAATGTTCTGTGTAGAATCATACAACAAATGGTTTCAGAAAAGAATAAAAGTAGAACATTTTTAGAAAGCTTTGACTATTTGACTAAAGTTTTTTTTTTGGACACACAACTTTACAAAAAGCTCAATCAATGAGGCCCAAATCAGCTTTACAGAACTTCAGATGTAGATTTGGATCCCTAACAAACGAACCAGAGGTGACAGTGGCCTCGAGAGGAACCAGACTCAACATGGGAACCCATCTCTCCAATTGAATTGGAAGCCTTCTCTTACTGCGAGCCAATCGTTTCATTTTAATCTGTTCTCTTGGTCTTTTCAAAGGATAAAAAGAAAAATCAGGCCAGCAGCCAGATCCTGAGCCAATCTTCCAGTCGTTTACAGAAACAGCGTGCACTTTAGAGTCTGAAGCTCAAACTTTTGATGAATAAAGCAGACAGAATTTGGCGAGCTGGATGATATAAACGCTGATTTGAATTAATTCCAGCAATAAAGAATGCAAGTGCTCCTAAATCAGTGTTTTGGCCTTGGTGCATCCATAGTGGAATCATGGGGGGAGGTAAAGTGGCTTTTTGTTACCTTTCTTGGCCATCTCTTTGAGTAAGTGCTGAAAAAGTGGCAGCATTCCTTTGCTGTTTCCCGTCACGTATTGACATTGAATTATTTTCTCAAATGAGACAGAGAAACAATCTCAGTCCAACTGTACCTCTCTGCCATGCTGTTTGTTTTTTTGAGGGAAATTCTGTCACATTTATGCATAAATGCTTTATTTCTGTTTTTCGTACAACATTGGCCACTGTCACAACATTTCAGGTATTGGCAAACAATTCATTCACTTAATTTCAATGGTAAAACATGTTGTCAACATTGGTAAAATATTACTTACAATTTCTTTTCTCCGTCTTCTAATTCAATGAATATTTTGAAGTGCTAAAGCCTTTTCTTGAAAAAATCCCTTGGATAAAAATTTAGCTTAAATGGAGAAAAGCAAAGGATGACTAAGAATTTATGACTGGTAATTTCCTAGCTCAGATTCCCTGCAGTGAGATTATGACACACTACATCACGCATACAGCTCGTAAGGTGGATCAGACACCATCGGCATGACGTCAATACCTTATTGACGATATATTGTTCCACTAAGAGGCCCCTGAATCAGATAATAATAGCAGAGATGCTAAGTGGTTAGAGAAGAAATGGAATGTACAGACGTCACAGGCCACTTACATACACCACTCATCAGACTGATATTCCTGCTGAAACATTCGTCAAATGTTTATTTATGATCATAATTATGCACCAATAGGCTTTATAGGTACTTATACCAGAGCACTGTTGAATTCTGGAGTCTGACTGGTCATTCATGGGCACTTGTATGATGGACACTCCACAAAAATGGATTAAAAATGAGTGTGCATGTTGATATGGTGAAGGTTTCTGTAAGGAGATGTTTATTTAACACTTATGGAAGGAGTCTCCAGTGTCAGCACTTTGTATCACTCTGAGGTAAAGCTGTAAGTTGAAGTTTTCCGACACAGGAAAGTCTTCGTGCCATTTTTTGCACAGTAGCTGAGGAATGAAAGAATAAAGAACGATTGCTGTTCTAATCAATACAGAGCGATGCATGAGCAAAGGAAGAAAGTCCACAAACCATGACGAGTTTACAATTCTGATCAATTCTCATATAGATCCTTAAGGAGCACTCTGAGGATAAGCATTATCAGTATAAGAGGCAACACACATTTTCTACAGGGTCGGTGGAATATATGTTTTTATACCACAGCACGGCTGAATTCTCGACTCTGATTGGTCAGAAGGTGTGTGTTATTTTCGATTAACTGCATGGCTCGGACAGTAGTTCTGCCTGTAACATGAATGCTAGGTTAATATTAATGCGCTTGTTCTAATTTTTATCGTTTCTATAGCAACAGCTCATACACAGGGACATTACGGAAAACCCTGCACATAATCTTTGACAAATAATAAATGGATTTTTAAAAAAAGTGTTGTTGTTTAGCAAAGAAAAACATATAATCGTTGATGTGTTGAGGTTTTTTTGTTAGGAGACATTTATTTAACATTTATGGAAGGAGTCTCGAAAGTCACGCTTCTTTGCAAAGATTTATCATTATAACATAAATGAGAACAGGAACTAACTCATCTTTCAGACATTCCACAACATTCAGCCTATATATATATATAAAACCTATATATAACCTAACAATCTAACCTATAAACTGTTAACTAGAAACCGCATGACTTATTGTTTATTAATAAATGAAACATTGGATTCGTTGGCAAATCGCACCAGTATAAGCGACTTATTTCATATGTACGGTATGTATGTACCTTCTTTTCCAAAGCCCTGAAACTCATGCACTCTCCTCAGTGTGTCTCTCAAGACTTAAATAACTGGAATGCAATTAAGCACAAAATAATAATAATGATAATAATTATTATAATTAACCCTGAAGGGAATTACAATGCATTTTAGTTTGTAGTCTTTCAAGGTTTAATTAAGTCATTCCATCATCTGATATCAGTCCCTTTAGACTGGACTTTTATTCAGCAGTCAATTTTTATTGTCATTCCTTCCACATCCATGCGTACAGAAGAGTAATTAAGCAAAGCTGCAGCTTCATGTTTAAACACAATAAAATCAGCTGAGGTTTATCTATAAAGTTGAAGGCTTTATGGATTTATTGATATTAGTACCAAGGTGGTGGCGATACAGCACACATCTAACACGCAGAACGACAAGAGCAGAATCAGGAGAAACCGACATTCAAAATTACAGGCGATTATAACGAATATGCATCAATAAAAAGCTCATTTCCTTCTAGATGTCAGTCCTAAGAAAGCAAATCTATGCTGGTTGATATTAAAGCGCTGGAATCGATGGGAATTTGGGCTTAATTTGCTCCTGCTCAGCTCTCCCAGCTGAGGCTGAATTGGAAAGGCTACCCAGTGTGCGTGTGTGTGTGTGTGTGTGTGAACAGGAGCAGGAATTGATCTTTAGCATAGCGTGGAGCAGCATTAAAACTCACAGGTTAGGTGCATTATCAAACAGGCCAGGATAATACACAAGGGCAAACACACATATACACAGAGAGAGAGAGAACGTGCTCAGGGTACGTATAAGTGCATAAGTATACGTACACTTTACTATTCCCACAATTTGTTGTGTTACAACCTGGAACTGAAATCCACATATTTGGAATTAGTACCATTTGATTGACACAATGGGCTGAATTTGAGTTACGCATGCATAGTTACAATATAATACCAAAAATATATCAGTATTTAGACCTTAGACATGATTCAGACATACCATCAGACATAAGAGTTACGCACGTGGGACAGAGTCTGCCTTCAAAAGAGGCATGTCCCAGTTATACGCAGTTCTAACCTTTAAATTAAGCATGGTTTTGTTGCGTGAGGTTTTATTGATTCAACATAACCAAATAGCAAATTAAAAGCGTGATATAATAGCCAACATACCACACATATACTGCGATTTCATGATCTCATGGCGTCTTCTTTTCCAAGTTGTGCACATAACTGTAAACAGTCTGAAGACAAATAATAGGATGCGCTGGATCAAGTGCTATTTTATGCGCTGTCGAATAATAAGAGTGGAATCCATATTGTTAAAGCTTTTGATATATTAGACTCCTATTACATGTTCCATGTTCTCATTTTTATATCATAATATTAGTCTTTTTATTTTTAAATTATCTCTTGATATAATGTTACATCTTATTACACTTGACAGCAAAAACAAAAAACAGTGTTTCCTTCTTCAGTCCGCATTTTCTGTCCCTGATTTTTTTTTATTTGTCTGATTTAAACACTGGTCTAGATGCTGTTAAAAACTTTTCTTGGATCTTTTCCTCTACTTCAAGAAAACTCGAAGATGTGAACTACACACAGGTAACTTTAATATTCTGAATAGGAAGCCCAGAAAATCCACTTAAGCAGCTGCGTAACCTGACTCTGAATACGCCTAACTTTCCCTTCATATATATATATATATATATATATATATATATATATATATATTATAAACTAAACATTCAATCCAGCTGCTGGGATGGGATGTGTGTGTATCAGCTTTACACATCTGGATCCTGATATTTTTGTCCATTTCTCTTGGGAAAATTGCTCAAGCTCTGTCAGATGGGATGGAGACCATCTGGTGAACAACAATGTTCAAATCAAAGACTCTCAATTGGATTGAAGTCTGGGCTTTGATTGGGATTTCAAAGCAGTTTGGGGGGTGAATACCTATGCAATTACCACTTTTATGATGTTTATATTGGTAAATAATTTTGCAAACTGTATGGAATTTTTCTTACTGCTTTAATATTATAGGGTATTTTGTGTAGATTCATGATATAATCCCAAGTAAGTCCATTTCAGTTCCAGGTTGTAATGCAGAAAAGTTTGAGGGGGGTGAATACTTCTGCAAGCACTTCACGCAAGGCACTGCAGTTGGGTATGTGGGATTATGAAGCGATGTAAATGATCAGACAGAAATCCACATAAATGCACAGCATGGTCATCAAGAACACAGAAGGCATTTATGTTATTATAAGTTCGAGTTTACGCTTTGCTGGAACCCTGCGAGATTTTGAAATAAAGCTCATGAATTTTTGAAGGCAGATAATTATCTGGAACGAGCCGAGTAAGATGATTGCATAAATATATCACTGTTTTACACACGACAGGACGATTAGTGATGATTGATTCCTGCTCGCGAGGCTGTCAGAGCCGTACTTACTATAAAGCAATGATTATAAATGATATTAACGACTTGGTAAACTTTCTGCAGTCAGTGAACAGGATTGATGGGACGGGACATGCGTGAGTGAACTTAAAAAAATGAGGCTCTGATTTAGTAAGAAAGCAAATATCGTGTGCTAACATGCATGTGCAAAGGGATAAACAGGCTTTATACTACAGCACTGCTGAAGTCTCAGTAGTTCTAACAGAAGTTCTTAATGCTCTTGTTTTAATTCCTTATCATTTCTATAATAACGACACATTCTCAGGGTTTCGTACAGCAGACACTCCACATAATCTAAGCCTAATAATACACAGATTAAAACACACATTGGTACTTAACGTAATCCTTGGTATGGTAAAGTTTTCACTTAGGATATGTTTATTTAATGAACTTTTTCTACATTACTTTGTTTAGCTGTAGTTTTCTATTTTAGTATTTTTTTAAATTTATGATTTATTTTGTTTGTTTGTTTTTGTAGCTATAATTTTTCGTGTTTTCTATCTATACTAACCCTGATACCATGTGTGAAATGATCAGGAGTTAAAACTTCCACAGCGTGTCTAAATGATCTTGCTGAACTTTGCTGGTTTTTATGCATCTACACGTTTTGTTTTGTTTTTTTTTTTCTTAAATCTGAACTCCACACCACTTTAGTGCAGATGGTGCAATAAAATCCTCCCTAATGAACTACTCACACACAGAATTACTCCCACGGATCCGTTCATTCATCCATTACGGCGTCTGTTTACAGAAATATTTCTCAGATCACAGCACAGATTTACGCAACCCTGTCTCACAGAAAAAAAAATAATGAGCTCATGAAACTTCTCCGTTCTAAAAACACAACCGGGCTTGCAAGTCATATGGCAACACAATACGGTAATGCAGGGATTTTCACAACATTGGCAACGTTCTGCAACGTTCTCAACAGCCTAAAAAATTTACAGCCTACAAAACCTTTTGCATTTTAAAACCCTGTGTTACTGTGTTACCCTGTGACTAATTGCGTTTGCACAGGAGAGGAGAAATTAGGCTTATATCATGAGCCAGAGAAGTCATATGTTCTGAAAAGCACAAACTTTATGCAATATGTTTTAAAAAAAAGATGCAAGATTGCTTATTACATATCAATCTTATTCAAATAGCATAATGGTAGAGGTGGGCGTGGTTAAATTACATTGGTCAGAATGGGCTTTCGAATATAACGATAATATCCTCCTTATACAATATTATATTATACTGTATTACCTCCACAAAAACATCGGACTATGCTTGTACAAGTTATGACTCAATAAATACTCCAGTCTTTTTCTCTCCAATAAAATGACAGATGAGCAAATCAACATAAGAATCTGGAATGATCTGCATTCTCTAATAATTACAGACACTTCCTGGAAGCTCCGCCCCCTTCCACCATGTCATGTGCTCTTGATTTCTAAATGGAGAATGTTTTGAGTTCATTAATGCGAAGTAAAATCTACCAGTGTGTGTTCGAGTTACCAACATTAGACACGTATATATTTAACATCAAACAAAGATTTTGATTCAGACAGTTTAAACAGAACTACAACAAAGTGTCAAATCTAATACTTTAAAAAATAATGATAATTAAAAAGTGATTAAATATTTGGGTTTTTTTTTTTATCTTTGCTCTCCTGCTCAACACTGAGCAGCATCAGCAGAGAAAATGGCAGCAATGTGAACGTTAGACAACCAATTTCTAAAACGAAATGAGATGTTTCGTGAACTGTTTACTGCAGTATCACTTCTGTAGTAATAATATTACGCACTCTTGTACTGTCCTTAAAGCTGAAATGGCGGAAATGCTCGTTTTCCTGTGGTTTTTAGGCTGAAGATTCTGGATGAAGATTCTGATTAAATTGTTTATCGCGATATTTTAAAATCACGATCAGGGAAAAATCTATATCGAACAAGCCCAGAGCCGAACGTGGTACACAGAGCATGCAAGTGAAAGTTTGATATGTTGATATTTATTGGGTAGAAGGTGCTGCACATAAGCTCCATATGAATTTTTTTTTTTTTTTTTAACGAGACAAATTCAACCTGCTCTATTTTTCCGGCATTTGGAGCCACAGCTCCAGACTGTCGGCTTTTCCTCAGGAGAGGAGGATCGGGAGAGCTCGAGGGCTTTAGTCAGGCGCTATTCATCAAACTCTTAAGGTGAAGGACACGTTGACCTCATTAAGGGCATCTAAACAATCAGAGCTGCTCTGACCAGTGAAAAACACCCAACTCGGTGATTAACAGGGCGATGACGTCATTCTCGCTGTCTCCAGCTCCTGACCTGACTGAGCTCCTCCATCCAAACCTGACGTCTCGTTCCAGCTGCACGCACTCATGAAAAGCCTAATGAATAATGTACATATGTGTGTGTTTGTGTGTGCATGTGTGTGCGTGTGTGTGTGTGTGTGTGTGTGTGAGAGAGAGAGAGAGGTTTAAGTAGCTCAGAGAAGGCACTGGCCCAGAGAAGAACCACCAGGGATGAAATATAATATGATGTGAAAAAAAAAAAAAAAGGTGAGATACAAGGCAAGGCATTATTTAGCATCATACTATGTCTCAAGTTTGTTTATGTCCACTGAATGCTTTTTACGTTATACGGTATATGTTAGACTTTAAAATAAAAATGCAGCTAATTTCACGCTTTCACCGTGTGTTCAGTTTATGGAAAAAACCTTTCCTACATAATTGCAGTTCTAAATAGCTCTAACCCCTCCCTTATAATATATATATTTTTTAAATTATTATTAATTTCTGTATTAGAAGTTGTTTTTTGTGTTTATTAGCATGTATATTTTTATTCATTTTTAAATATCTGTTGTTGTTTTTTTTTGTTTTAGTGTGTTTTAGTATATTAAAGTTAGTATTTATTAATCTACTAATGTTGAGGTGAATAACATTGATTATCTCGTTACAATGGCACTTGTCAAGCGGTGGGATATATTAGGCAGCAAATGAACAGTCAAAGTTGATGTGCTGGAAGTAGGAAAAATGGGCAAGTGTAAGGATCTGAGTGACTTTCAGTAGGGCCAAATTGTGAAGGCTAGATGACTGGGTCAGAGCATCTCCAAAACAGCAGGTCTTGTGGGGTGTTCCTGGTATGCAGTGGTTAGTACCTACCAAAAGTGGTCCAATGAAGGACAACCAGTGAACTGGCGACAGGGTCATGAGCACCCAAGGCTCACTGATGTGCGGAGGGGAGCGAAGGCTAGCCGGTCTGGTCTGATCCCACAAAAGCTCTACTGTAGCACAAATTGCTGAAAAAGTTAATGATGGCTATGATAGAAAGGTGTCAGAACACACAGTTCATCGCAGCTTGCTGTGTATGGGGCTGTGTAGCCACACACCGGTCAGAGTGCCCATGCTGACCTCTGTCCACCACCGAAAGCACCTACAATAGGCACATGAACATCAGAACTGGACCATGGAGCAATGGAAGAAAGTGGCCTGGTCTGATCAATCATGTTTTCTTTTACATCGTGTGAACGGCTGGTTGCATGTGCGTCGCTTACCCGCGGAAGAGATGGCACCAGGATGCACTATGGGAAGAAGGCAAGCTTAATTCCCTAATGCAGTGGCCTCTTTCAGCAGGATAATGTGCACTGCCACACTGCAGAAATTGTTCAGGAATGGTTTGAGGAATATGACAAAGAGTTCAAGGTGTTGATTTGGCCTCCAAATTCCCCAGATCTCAATCCGATCGAGAATCTGTGGGATGTGCTGGACAAACAAGTCCGATCCATGGAGGCCCCACCTCGCAACTTACAGGACTTAAAGGATCTGCTGCTAAAGTTTTGGTGCCAGACACCACAGCACACCTTCAGAGGTCTTGTGGAGTCCATGCCTCAATGATTCAGAGCTGTTTTGGTGGCACAAGGGGGACCTACTCAATATTAGGCAGGTGGTTTGAATGTTGTGACTGATCTGTGTTTTTTTGTCTTGTTTTGTAATCTTCATTTCTGCATTAAAAATTGCAGAGACTGTTTGTGTTATTGGTAGAAACCATGAGTAAGACTTTCTGTGAAGGTCATATTTTATAATAAACTATGAACACATTCATAAGGCATTACACATTGATATAATTATTAATGAAAACACAAATTCACACTTTAAAGCTATCTTTATTATGCATTATGAATTATTAACATGATTCATTATAAGTAGTGTTCATAACACATGATATTAGCACTTGAATGCATTATGAGCAGATATAATGGTGATATAGTGTGTTATAAGCACTACACTTAATCCATTCTTTTAACAATTTATAAATGCATTACAAACGGTAATGCCGTTATATGCTGTAAATAATGTGTATAACAATGTTTATAATGTCTTATGAATGCATTATAACTTGTCATGAATGATATTTAGGTTATAATACCACATGAAGTTTGTTGAATTGCTTTGGGATCAGTGATTATAACGTGTTATAAACACTGCTTATAATGCATTCTGTTAACACTTTATAAATGCATCATAAATACTTCTAATTGCTTTTCATAAATAATTATAACAATTTGTATAATGCTTTATGAATGCATTACATGATGTTTTGCATGTATTTGTAGTTTTGTTTAGTTTTTTAGGGTTTTTTTGTCATTCATAAAAGATGCTTTTTCTATAACAGCCGTGTTATGATGTGAGACATCATCAGGAATTAGGACAAATTTAGATTTAGACTGCATGTATTCACATTCTCTCTCTCTCTCTCTCTCTCACACACACACACACGCACACACATACACATACACACACAGGCTGATTATTTTCAGAACATCTTACTGATTCACAAAACAAGAGGTAATTTATGCCCATGTGACTTCACTCCCGGAGACAACAACACACTTCACTATCTGTACTATCTGTCCTGTTACACAGTGGAGTATAACATATACACATACACACACACACACTTGAAGATAACACACTCCTACCTTTAATCTAGTGAAATGCACTTTTGGACATGATTAAAGTTTCAGCTTTTGCGGTGGAAGAAATGTCATTTTTTTCCTGTTTGTTTTTTCTGCATCTCTTTTTAAAATCTGTCTCTAGTGGAAAGTACAAAGCGCATAGAAACAGAAACCACACGCACACACACACACACACACACACATACTGTGCTGACACTGTCCAAACCAGTTGTGTTACTTTATAGCTTATTAATATTAATTACATTACACGACTGCACTACACAACCATTCTCCCAACGTGAACTCTCCGTGCAGTGAGTTGACTCACCGCAAACACACAAGAAGAAGAAGAAGAAGCAGCAGAAGAAGAGGAGTGGAGTTTCCACCTGCAGCGGGAAATCCGGAGCTCAGGGTGTGTTTACTCGCCCCACCATCACTGCAGTGGGGCTGAAACTGTTCTCTCCAACAGAGCTGTCTGAGTCACATGAGCAGCACTCTGTGTATATGTGTGTGTGTGTGTGTGTGTGTGTGTGAGTGATTTCAAACAAGATCAACCACAGCATGTGTGAGAGAGAGAACAAGAGATAATGTAAGAGAGATGGGTGAGAGATACTGAGACGGAGAAGGAGATAGAGCAAAAAAAAAGATGGAGAGAGAGAGAGAGAGAGAGACTCTTAAGGGGTTGCTGGGATAGTTCCTCCCATTTCACACAAACACAACACGAAGAGGTTTAGTGAGCATCCGGAAGGCATTTAGCAAGTGTGTGTGTGTGTGTGTGTGTGTGTGTGTGTGTGTGTGTGTGCTCCACTAGGCTATGGACTCCCACCCCAGCCACAGGCAAAACATTGTGGCTCTCTGATTGGCTGCCATGTCCCAGAGGGTTCACAACCATTAACATCCATCAACCCTCATTTCCCTTATACACACCCACACCCACACACACACACACACACACACACCGGGGCACAGCTTCGTCTGCACTGTCCTGAGTGCATTCTCAAATACAATGAATATATACACCCATCCAGGCAATTTACACACAACACACAGAAGCTTCTCTGCTTTGTTTACAGCAGTGCTGACTTTTTCTCCGTTTAACCCTCTCCCACACACACACACACACACACACACACAAACACACACATCCTAATTCTCCTTCTCTCCTTGTCTCCATGCTTATAATGAATGGTCCTGGGGTTTCTAATGAGTCCACTGGGAACCAGCGAGGAACAAAACGAGTCCTCCAATGACGTGGAGCTCGAGATCTTGACCTCTTCTCTTCCTCCAGTTTGCACTCATCACCTCTGGAGCGAAAAATAACCGCCAGATTCTCACAGGATCTACGTTTATCTCAGCTATGTACTGTATCTCAGCTATGTGAGGATGTTAGCTGGGTAGTTTATCTCTTGATTAGCTTTTATTTGCTATTAGCCAAGTTATCCCGGATCGCGTCCACTAGCATCATTAGTTAAGTATGGAAAGGCTTTATTAGCTTCTGACTGCTAGCTACAGCTTTACTGTTAGCTATTAGCTTCTTCTTCTGTTAGCTATAACTTTAGCTTCTGTAGTGAATTTACAATCAACTGCAAAAGAAAGAACAATGTTGTTGTATTTTTTCCAGTTTTCTTTTTTCTTCTGGCTGATTTGAGTATTTTGTACAAGTGACATCATTGCTACAAAAATATCAATACGTATTAGCCATCTGCTTACTTCCGCTCCCCTTTTACCTCAGTTACAGTAACTAAAGTGTCTTCATTCCTGCCTGAGCATGAGAAAAATGTCACCTAGTCAGAATTTCTACCATTTTATGTCAAATATTTTAGCATTGTAGTAGTTGATGTGTGGTGATCATTGAACTTCAATGGAATGAGAATTAGCTACGTTGGTGATAATCAGGATCTTCAGCTATGCTGTAAAAAATAAAATCCTATGACTTTATCAACAGAAAATGTATTGTAATCTGATCTCTGATCTGAATCTTAAACATGACGCAATGTGCGATACATAGCTTTTAAAATTGCAACCTTCCTGAAATTCTACTGTATTTTGTGAGAACACACCACACGACGTTCATGACAAGTAGTCGTTATATGTAGTTACAGATATATAGCTAAAATCATAAATCGGAGCTACGTAGTTTCACGCTATATGCAAATTCAATGATGATCTTTACCATCACAAAGATTTTTAACATTTGAAAAGCTGATGCTAGATTGTTTGTTGAAATTTATTTCAAATAATTTTCTTTGCTAGCTAAGTTAGCTAAATTTAATTAAAAACAAACAAGGAAGGTGACTCAGCTGTATTGAGAACCAAATTTGAATCAAAATAAGGTCTCCAAATATCCTGCCTTGCCGACATCAGGCTAAATTCTAGCTAAGGTTAGCTAAATGTTCTTCACAATGGCATTAGCGACCTCTAGAGGGCAAAATGACAGCATACGAGACCCAAAATGCACATAATACAAAAAAACATAAGAAGTCTGGAATGTTCTAATAAAAATGACAAATTGTGCTGATATTGCTAATACATAATATATAAAGTGAAAGATAAACTTTTGAACCCCAACCTGGTGTTCGTTTGCTCACAGTTTGAAATTTAGAGAAGACCTTCACCTTCATACAGTTTTCATAACATGAATTTACCACACACACACACACACACACACACACACACACACACACACACACACAGACACATACTGCAGCATGAAAATCAGAAAGCAACCTACACAAGAACCTTCCCTGTAACACCAATGGATTCATAATGCGTTATAACATAACACCTTATAATGTCTAGCAATGTCTAATAGCTGTATAATTGCTTGTATGGAGTTTTATTAATATGTGTACCACTTCATAAAGCATGAGTATATAACTTTAGAATGACATAGGTATATTTCATAGAGGTCAACCAAAGCCTATCATGTTATATAGCATACGTAATACCTTATAATGTCTAGAAATGTATAATAGTTGTATAAACTGTAAAATTGCTTATAAGTAGTTTAATAAACACTTCATAACATAATGCATTATAACATGTACATAGGAACATGTAATAGACATTAAAAACGCTGACTCAATCAAAGCCTGTAATGACCTGGCATGATGAATAATGCTCTATTATGTTTAATATACATTTATGAACACTTTTTTGTTTGTTATAATGCATTATAACTTGTAATACAGATCCTACACCAGAACATGTCAAAACGCATTATCTGATTATGATATTATAATCTGTTATATATGTGAAGTCGTACATTTGTGTTTTATTGCAATAACTACTTATAAGCATTGATTATAAAGCATTATAAGGCATTATGAATGCTATATAACATAATGCATTATGAGGAAGGATTCGTATGAAGTGTTTACCACGTTGTCTTATCTCAAACCAATCTTATCAGCTGAAGTCATTCATAAAGCAGTAAGACCTGAAGGACACGTACTCAAGAAACACACACACACACACACGATTCCACACTTGTGTAAAACCATATAACAGGAGCTGATGAGCCGAGTAAACACAGCACAACTGAGCGCAAACACTGTAAATCCCTTGAAGTCAACACACACACACACACATACACACGCTACAATTTCGCTTTATAAAATCTTTTAAAACAAAATAAAAAAATTTTAAATTCTCCCAATTTGTTCACATTGTTCTTTCTTTATATTAATATCATTGATTAGTTAAACAATCACAATAAAGATTAATTAAGCATTCCAGCACACACACACACACACACACACACAGCCTGAAAAAGCAGGTGTACCTTAGAAACAGGCATCTGTGAGCCGGCCGAGCGTCTGCAAGGTAGCGAGTAGAAGTCGCAGCTCATGTGTGTGTGTGTGTGTGTGTGTGTATGTGTGTTTGTGTGTCAGTTTAAGTACAAGTCCACTCAGATAGATAGATAGATGCCCTTTCTTTTCTCAGCTACTGTCTTTCTCACTCTAATTGTCTGTCTGTCTGTCTGTCTCACACTTCCTGTCTCACACCCTTTATTACTAGTGTCTCTCTCTCTCTTTCTCTCTCTCAGTTTCCCCGTTCATTCATGCTCCTGTTCTCTCGCTCGCTCGTCGCCACTCTACAGTAATTACAGCCGAGCGTGTACACGCTCGCGGCTGCTGAGCCATTGGAGGGATAGAGAGGGGTGGAGGACGGGATAGAGGGAGGGGCAGAGGAAGGGATAGACAGAGAGAGAGAGAATGACAGAGAAAGAGAGAGAGAGAGAGAGGGGCTGCGGTACCCGTGCTCTTCTCTCTCTCAGGAGACTCACGGCCCGCTCCCCTGTCTGCTATTTTTAGCAACTGTGAAATCAAAGCCCCGCAATGAAAAATGGGCTCATGCCACACACACACATACGCACACACACACACACGCACACAAACACACACACACAAAAAAACACACACACAGTCCTCAATGGCTGTATCTGATGTAAATTTGGGTCACAAACCATTACACACTCTCAAGGTCATTCTGTACAGCTGTCATTTTATGCTACATATACTGTACATTATTAGCTTTGTACTGGGCTATGTGTCAGAAATGTAATGTAGCTAACTAGCTATCTGTATCACTCAAATTAATATTCACATTCATAACAACTCAACTGAATCAATTCATATGTAAAGTTACAAAGGTTAAAATCTCCGCCTCCAAAACTCCACCCATTTATCTCAAAACATCTGATGTCTTTTGTGCACTTTTCAGGTGACAACATTCAGAATCGTTAAGGCTGCAATCTGATTGGTTCTATACATTTCCATGCACGGGCTTCTAATTTGAACTTATCTGATGCTACGCCCATGTCCGCAACATTTCCAATATTGTTTGTGCAGTTTTAAATAAAGAAACTAAAAATCTGACGTGTTTGTTGGCAGGCTACAGGAAAAGGTCTATGATTGGTTGTCTGCTATGTCAGTCAATGATCCTTTTTATGAATGTGGGCGGGGTTAGTGTTCATACTTTTATGACTCTGAGTAAATAAAATCCAGCCACATCGCAGGATCTCATTAAAAATGGAAATTGTATTAACAGACTTCTGGGCTAAGTCCGCCTACTGTGTGAGGAAAAAGCGATTCCATTCATTCCAGATTTTTAAATAAGAAAAAAAAATCTAACCTTAGCCATTTTTCTGTTTAATGTACAAACTAATGGCAGCTGTGAAGTGGGAATGCTGAATAATACAACACTGTTTCCTTTTATAATTCATGACCTGCTGCATCCAGTAAGTGCTGGAAAAGGTATAAAATGGTAAATGGCAAGTCATGGATGGATAGAAGGAAAGAAGGAAGGAAGGAAGGATGGACGAGACAAATTTTTTTACACCAAGAACTTTAAATAATTAAAACATATATTTTTATATAGTACTACGTTTGAACAGAATCTGTGCTTAAAGCAATCAGGCTGTGTTCATTGCAAAAATATTTGGAAGAAGAAGAAGAAGAAGAAGAAGTTTATTTATTTTTAAAACACTGAGCACTAATCACACAGATTTTGACAGAAGTGAATGCAAAAGAAGACAAATTCAAACGGAGGCAGAAAAAGAGAGAGAGAGAGAGAGCGCACAGAGAGTCTCAGGGTCTCGGGAGGGGAGAGATGGAGTCAGGGTGATGAGTCAGGTGATTAGTGAGGAGAGAGAGAGAGAGAGAGAGAGAGAGAGAGACAAAAAGGCAGAGAGTGAGCTAAAGACACAGACAGAGAGAGAGACAGACAGAGAGACACAGAGAGAGAGAGACAGACAGACAGAGAGAGAAAGAAATGGCTAAAATCAAAAGAGATTCAAAGACAGATAGAGACAGAGTGAGAGACAGACAGAGAGACTCTCTTCAGGAATGCTATCATGTGATCATGTCTCATCTCTCACACACACACACACACACACAAAGAGTCTTTCTTTAACACACCGTGATCCTATGTTTTCGCCTGTGAGTGTGTGTGTGTGTATACAGCGTGTGTGTGCTAAATGTTTACCATTTTAATCAGACTTTCTGACACACAGCACTCTGATTAGTCACTCTCCTCATAATAACGCTGATGAAGTTCATGAAAAAATGAACGAATTAAAAACATTAGGACAGAAAAGAATAAAGCGCTCTGTAAAAATGGCCATCTGTCGTCTACTGCTTAAGGATTATTTATAAAACATACAATCCGTTTCTCCATCACTCTCCCTCTGACATTTTAATAACCCATAATATAGTGTCAAACACATCACAACGTGAAAAAATGAAAACTACACAGAGCGTTACATCATCATTACACGGCTACCTCAGCTACCTCAGCGCGTGCCACACAAGCGTTATTAATAGCCCAAACATATTCCTTTTCTGTGATCGAGCAAAAACAAGATCCATCAAAGTGACTGCGCTGACGTTTAAAGCGTGGAGAGAGAATCGATCCAGACGGGAGTCTCCGAATACGACAAAGTCGCATCAATAAACCACGTCAGATGGATCTGTACGCTGCATTAACTGGTTTACGGTCGAGTCCAAACGTGTTTCTGTAATATATACTTTCCGATGCTGAAAATCACAAATTAAAATACGCAAAATATTAACAAAAAACATTTATACTGACAGGTTCAGAATCTCTAAAGCTGTAAAATCTCTGGCTTTCTGCTGTTCTAGTTTCCAAAGTGAAACCGACTTTTGAACACAATGAGCTTTTCAGATGCTCCGCCCACATCCCATGACACATCATATCCTTTACGCACTTTTCAGGCCACAAGCTTCAGGATCATCAGGCTGCAATCTGATTGGTTCGCTACATTTCCATGCGCTGGTTTCTGAAGTAAAATTGATATAAGATTTTCAGTAGGTTTACAGCTTTAAAATCACAAAAAAGACAAAAAAAGAAACTTTGGATCAAAATTTTTAAAAATGCGTGAACTTACAAGTTAGCGGCTATTTTTTTATAATTTTTAGTTCTCAACTGAAATATGTCATAACTTTGATCCGTCTTTTATTTTCAGTGTAGCTATAAACCGTATTCTGATTTTTTTTAGCACGTTACTAAAAATGTATTGTAAAGCGTAAGAAAAAAAATAAATGTCTGAATCAAATTTCCATGCTATAAATGTATAAAAATAGTAAAATAAAAATAATAATTTTACAATTTCAAGACTCAAAGCTTCCTGTCAGGAATTCCATCTTTCATGCAATTAATATCTAGATAATGTTCTAGAATCACAAAAAAAAAATCAAGTGCATAATATATTGAACATTTTTGTAATCAGGAGTGATAGTTGGTTTAAGTAGCAGAAGGGGCGAAGCCATAAATAAGAAATAAAACACTTGGGGTTGTGCTGCTACAGGAAAATAATCAACAACTGAGTGGTGTGATGAAGCAGAGTTACTGTTACCAAAAAGATGATTATTTTTCCTATAACAGCACGCCCTGAAGTGTTTTATTCCTCTTACGCCACAGCAATTTGCCGTTTTTTTATTTTTTAACGAACAACACGTCATACTTTTTATCCGTTTACAGTTACATTTAATGTTGGAATGTCCACAAAACAAGCTCTAGCAGCTATTAACGGTCGTTCGCTCACCAGGCTGTTTTTTAATTTGATTTAAAAAACTGTCCGCTGGCCACATGCTGACTTAACACACACCCACACACACTCTCAGCGCTGGCTTTTACACTTCTCTTATTAAGCTTGTAGCATGTTAAAGAATAGTGCCACACACATACACACACACACAAACCGTGTCACCACTCAGATGTCACTCACCCTGGCAGGCACTTAGTGACTATTTCTAGCCCATGTGAGGTCGACACTCTGCATCAGACTCTTAGACATTTATAGAGAAAGATTTATAAATAAAGACGCTGGAACGTAGTGATCGTTCGCTTTTAGTAACCGAATAAATGATATAGTGTACTCTTAACACACAGGACGTTTTGTTATAAGCTGTGAAATTTTACGCAGCACGCAACACTTTCTCATGTGCTTAATGTGCCTGAGTATTAATTAATGCATTCTTAGCTATATTCGAAACCTAGTCTGAAGAGCTGAACTTGCGTTCCCAGCTCCACAACTTTGAAGTATCCAGGTTTTCTCCCGTTGTCACATTTTCAGCCGAGAAAACACGATCCAGCTGTTGCAAGAGGTCAGTGAATGATCGCTTTGTGCAGCTGGGTAAATCTGTCTTTCTCCTCGCTGTGCCAACTCGACTTAATACCATCCAGAAGGCGATGTTTGGATACTCAAGTGTGTGATGAGCACACAAGCTTACGGCAGCAGAACGAAGAAAAATGCAGCGTGTGTGTGTGTGTGTGTGTGTGTGTGTGTGGGCTTGGTGTTGTGTTAATGAGGGGGAATGATGACGGCACTAGACCTCGGACACGTCCCAAAATAGAAAGAGAACCAGACAGGGCTGAGAGTTATTTTTTAGTCAAGGTAAATATATACTCATGTCAAGTATTATACCTTGAGTATGTACTAAAGCTAATATTATGCTTAGGGTTCATGGTAGTACCCTTGAGTATTGTGCTGAATTCTCAAATCTGATTGGTCAGAAGGTGTTGATTCATTTTCTATAACATCATCTGCAAATCAGAAGCTTAACACCTGACACAGGGACTTCTAATGGCTAAGATGTTGGACTACTGCTCAGAAGAATGTGAGTTCAAATCCCAGCACTGCCAGTCCTGGGCCCTTGAGCAAGGCTCTTAACCCTCAACTGCTCAGTTGTATAAATGAGTTAAATGTACGTTGCTTGCTGGGGCATCTGCGAAATGCTGTAAATGTATAGCAGAAGCCCCACACTAAAAATGTGTGTAATCACTGATATGATGAAGTTTTCTGTAAACATTTAACAATTATGGAAAGAGTCTCCACTGTAACTTTCTGTTTTCCAACATCATCAGGACAGAGGAGTTTACACTTTGTGATTTTTTGATAACATGACAAGCTGCATTTTTTTTTGTCTGAACTTCAAGAGAGAGACAAAATTCTTTGCATTAAAACATCAAACGTAATTATGAATGGATATTAAAAAAAAGCATGATGTACCACTGTCACGGATTTCTCTTTAATTTTGTGTTGCTTGCTGTTTTGGTCCAGTCTCCATCCCCAAATGTCACCTGGTTTGTATTAGCTCTTAATTAGTTTGTCTACTTATCCCCTCTTGTGTCGTTGTTTCTTTTGCAAAGTCTCCTTAATTGTACACACACATGCTTAATTTTACACACTCATGTCCTGCTTCAACTTACCTAAAGTTACACTGTTGTTTAACAAATAAAAAATTATAATCTTTGGTAAATTGTTGTGGTGTAAGAAGAATGAAACACTTCGGGACGTCTTGTTACTGGAAAATAATCAACTTCAGGTTGGCAACAGGAGCTTAATCCCAACACTCTGTCTTTGATTATAGTCCTATCACAGCACAAGTCATTAATTAAATATTCTTAAGGAAAGTAAACACTTGGGTCATAATTAAGGGAAAATGTTGTACTTAAGGTAAACAGTATAGTTATATGGTTAAGACGAGTATTACAGTCAAAGCCAATATATCTAAGAAAACTATTATCCTAGCTGTAAGTAAAAACATTTTTTATACCTTTATGCTATCATTAAGGCACAAATATTTAGGCAAAGAAAATACTAAAGCCAAGAATAACAGACGTATCATGCTAAAGACATGAATAAGGAAATTATATAAGTCTACTCAGGGAAAGTGTGTTCCTAAAACCCAATTTAAATCCAGTATTATTCTTAATACCTTTATAATTGAGGAAACTAATATCCTAAATGTAAATACATAACCAAAGCTCATATATCTGAGGCAACTATCATACCAAATATTAGGCAAATATTATATTTAAATGAAGTTAATGTAAGGCATATAGTATATTTATGGCAAGTGTACGTGTGCAAGGAAGGCAACTACAAATAAACAAGGAAGGAATTCTGATCCAGGATCAGGTCTAAAGCGTTATCATCATGAGGTTATTGTTAAGGTCGGGCGGATAGCAGCATAAAATGGTGGAGCGGATATCAGAGAAAAGATGAAGGAATTCAATCTGATCCTGTACCAAATGGAAAAGATTGGAATTGGATTTGGAAAGCATTTTTTTATTGAAACTGGAAATGTTTACATATAAAGAGGATTTTGCTGGAACTTTATTTTAGCAATTTTATGTATACAGAGAATATTTTATAGGATTTTTTATGTTTATTATATGTGCCATGTACAGAACGTGATTTTTGCTGGAAAGAGTTTCAACAAATGAACGAATAAACAACGCAGTTTTGTCTATGTCATGTTTTTAGCTATGTATTTTTTCCTGTATTTTTTTATTTGTAGCCCTTGAGTAATAAAAATGTATTTAAAAAAAAAAAAACGTAATCGTTTTTAAAGAAACAAATATCAGTTGAATATCAATATCGGCTGATAGTCAGTTTTGGTATTGTTATCAGAAAAGAACAAGTGTCATGGTGCCATCTCTATTGATTACACATTCACTACACATTTATTATTCTTACCCATAAGTAAAAAATACTTAAAGCAAAACCAAGGTGAATATTACCTCAGACTCCTAGTGCGCTTTTATAACCAGCGTCTCCTTCCCATCATCTCAGACACGAGATTATTCCACTATCTCCGAGGCTAGAACGTGGATTAAATCGGACGTGTCAGTGAAGCAGAATGCAACTCGTTGTGTAAGCGAAACACTGCCAGCAAATCAAAAAAAAAGGATTTTGACTCCATCAAGTACTGTTTCTTTTTATAGCTCATGACAGGTAAAGGAGTGTGGGATTTTCTTCGGCCCGTGTCTCTGCACCGAGGAGAGGGAAAATTGGTGTTCCAGCAAGACAAGTAGGATTTGGCAGACTGTATAGGAGACGTTTGGAAATGCGACTCAGCAACAAAGTGTAATAAAAGTATCAAGAATCATTTCTCTCTCCTCTGGTGTTCATTCAGCTTCAAACCCTGTTTATATTTATCTGTTGGCCTTACTGGGCAAGAGCTGCAGAGCGGTGACTCATGTGGCTTTTTCAGTCTACAGCCATTACTCACAATAAAACACAAAGTTCAGCTCTTATCAAAAGACCACCCCGTTTAAAGAGAGGGGGGATTCGACTCTCCGCTGATTTGTCATATTCAAGGCCATTTTATGAGATCCTGTCAAGCTCGTGAGTCACTTCCTGAAGAATTATTAGGCTCCAGGTCATAGTCAATATGGGAGAAGGACATCAAGATGTCACTTTATTGCTGCGTCAGGATCAAATCTCACTCCACGTGGGATTCTGTAGAAGGGAACTTGTCCGTTTGGAGTTGGCACTTCAGCCAAATATATAACGATCAGCTCAGTTCACAGGTAATATTTCAAATGGAAACTGCAATAAAAGCTTGACATCGGAATAATATAACATAATAATATACTGTCAGTGAAAAAAGTTGAAAAAGCACAGAGTCACGTCAAGCGCTTTTTATCTTCCGAGCAATCAGGTTGAGGAGCAAGCGAGGAAAAACAAACATGGAGGACGAAGTGTTTCGTTAGTGAGCAAACATAACAAGATTTACGACAGCAATATTGCATTGTAAAATAAAAATAATAAAAATAACAACGTGTCTATTTTTGGGATACGTGATTTTACATGACGTCCCACTTTAACTGAATCAGTGCACCATCAAGTCAAGCTCAAATTCTTATTACACTTTATTGTTTTATTTTTGTTTTTTTATATCAGCACAAATGCTGCTCTGGACAGTGATTTTTTTTCCGTTAAAAGTGTAAAAGCAGATCCAGTCATCCAATAAACCTCATGAATATCAATTTCATTCTTAATTTCATATTTGCAATAGTAACTACTTTGGTACTTGTGTGTATAAAACATGAAAGCTTGCAAAGATGATCAACTAACTTGGTTCTGCAGAGGACCGTGTCTTTCATATGCGAGGAATAAAACACTTGGGGTTGTGATGTTATAGGAAAATAATCAACAATGGAGCAGCGTTACTGTTGCCATCCCAAAGTGGTTTATTTTGCTATTTTCCCAGCGACTGTTTTATTCCTCTTATATCACAAGAATTTGTCAATAATTAGAATTTTCAATTTATTATTAAAGACCAGTAAAGACATTAACTATAAACAAATAAAAAGTACAATGTAACATGAGTATTAGAGGTGGGACGCAAGTGCGTAAAACTCAGCGTGAGGGTCTAAACCAGGAAGTACAACTAGAAATCACGAGGAACACAGAAACACAGCTTAGAAGTTAAAAATGCATGGTAAGACTTCGCGATGTTTCACAGACACAATGGGCGATAAATGCGCAAACTAATCAAGAACTACTACAAAACAGCAAGCAGATGATGGAACAGGGTGCAGAGACAGGACCAAAACAAAAAATCAAACGCAAACTTGAGCACATGGCACTTGTCACCCTGGGAACGTGAAGGGAGAATCTATTATAGTTACATTTAATGTTGGGGAAAGTTTTTGAAACAAATTAGTTCCTGTTCTCACTTACATTATAGCAGCTATAAACAGTCGCTCCCTCACCAGCCTCGCTTTTTTTCTCTCTCTTGAAGTTAATAAGACAAAAAAAACAAATATGCAGCTTGTCATGTTACCAAGAAATCGCAAAATGAAAAAAATGTCAGAAACTGTAAAGTTAGAGCTTTAGCTCTGACTGTAACAAAGCGCTTACACTGGAGACTCCTTCCACAAATGTTAAATAAATTTTCTTTAAGAAAACTTCCACATATAAACGATTACACATTACTTTTAATCCGTTTATGTGGAGAGTCCACCATCCAAGTCCTTGTGTAAGGTGTTACTATAGAAATGATTCATGTTATAGAGGAAGAACCAACACCGAATCAGTGAATGAATCAGAATCGAGAACTCAACCGCATTGTTGTTTGAATCAGTTACACACTTGATGGAGATTCTGTGGAATATGCAAAAGGCTCCATAAACTGAATCATGAATTATCTTTTAACAAAATTATGAAGATTAGAGATGTAATTCTGCACCGATCTTCCGACTCACTCTGACGTCATACTCGTGTTAGTCACTAAAGTAGACTGATGTGCGTTAATATTTTGCGTCAGTACAAACAGGGGAACCCGCTCATTATACAGAGAGAGAGAGAGAGAGAGAGAGAGAGAGAGCGCACAGAGAGTCTCAGGGTCTCGGGAGGGGAGAGATGGAGTCAGGGTGATGAGTCAGGTGATTAGTGAGGAGAGGACACATTGATTCTCTCCCACTGAGGAAGCACAGGAGGCGAGAGAGAAACCACGGCCTTGCTCTTGTCACAGCACGGGATTCACAACCAGCACATGAGCAGAATCAGACCAGTTAAATCATCACGGAGAACAGGAACCTGATGTGAGCTGGGACTGAAGTCCAGCAGTGTGGCTTCAGACATCTGTGTTTAATCACAGCACACTTTAATAAACGCCAATTTAAGTGAGTGTGGTGTTGGAAGTGATGAGGATGACTTAACTCATTTACTTAAGAAAAACACACACATGCAGGATTTACTGTGTAAAAACTACAACAAGCATCATAAATGTTTTGCTTAATATGCTAATTAATATTATATACATATATAATATTTAAATAATAAATAATATTCTATAAATACTAAAAATACTCAATAATAGAGCAATAAATAAATAAATAAATAAATAAATAAGACAGTCTGGTAATCTTGTGATGCACCCATATTAATAAAATAAATATTTTTAAAAATAAATGAATAAAAAATTAAATAAGATAAACAGCAATAGCTAATTAAAGTGGCTAAACTTGATTAAGGAAGCCAAAAAATTTATGATTGTGATAAAATATGATTAAATGATTATATGATTGTATGATTATGTATGATTATATATGATTATACGATTATATGACTGTCACCCTACTAGTCCATAAATAGTGCAGTGTGTTATAAATACCAATATTTAAAAGAAAAAAAACACACAACAACAAATGTGCAGTACCAAAATATCGATTCTCCTTCCACAAGCCAGTGAAATGTGTGTGTGTGTGTGTGTGTGTGAGAGAGAGAGAGAGAGAGAGAGAGAGAGAGAGCGAGAGAGCCAGTAGGAGACAGCGATGATGTCTGATTCATAGGCTCACACACAAACACACACACACGTCCCCAAGAGTAATCAATGGTCCATTAGCAGAATGGCACAGACAAATTTATTAATGTCTTTAATTCAATACAGGTAGCTCACGGTCCTCGTCTACACACAACACACTGAACATGAGACAGACCTGGTTTGGGTCAGAAGGAGTTTATGTAATTTTACAGTATAAATGCTAGAACATGGCAGATGATTATTATCTGATCAGCAGTTATCGCTTTGTACTGATGGACAGAGTAGAGGAGGAATAACGCGGGGTGTAGAGTGACAGATTTTAAAGAACAGCTTTGATAAAGTGGGCTGTGATTTTCCACCACTGTAACAAAAATTTACAAAAGGACCCTGTGGTTATGCTTCAGGGGCCCCTGGGGTCCTCGGACCTGACTTTTCGAACCAGTGGCTTAAAGAACTTAATTTTTTTTTTTTTTTTTGATTAGATAAAGCATTGCGAGTGCGAGTCCCAGCTTTATGGTAAACTCTGATGACGTGCCTAGCTAACTTTCCCGATCTTTCTGGGGTAAATCTGATCAAATATTAGTAGGGCGTATAGCAGGGTTCCCAAAATATTTCGGGTATAGACCACGCCCACTTCTGGTTTAAATACGAAAATAGATCTTTTAATTCAACACACACATCCTTACTTCAGGGAGCAACTGGCAACAAAATGAATTCAGCCAGTCATTTTCTTCCATAGTTCTAGTCATGTGACACAATAAGGACAATCAGAAATGACGAAAACTATCACATGACTTCATTTTTCCCGTAACGTGTGTACCAGTGCCATAGAGAGATCTCTCATTCCACCTAGCTAGCGGCTTAGCTTGGGCCAAAGTTACCATTATCTCCAGTGAGGGCAATTGAATAAAAACAATAATGAAACCCATACACACACACACACACACACACACACGGCTCTAAAACAAGCCAATCCATATATAGCGTGAGTCATGTTATATCAACTGTGTGCGCTCGAAACTCAGCAAACAGCTGCGAAACAAACAAACAACAAACAAACAAACAAACAGAAGGCTGGAACAGAAGGAGGAGAGAAAAAATAGAGGGAGAAAAGACAGAACAATCGCTTCCTGATTCAAGCACAGATAAAACAGACATCTCTCTTTCATGCAGGATGAGAGGAATAATTAAGAGCAGGTGTTGAAGAGTGAAAGCTTTCCGCATGCTAATGAGCCACGGCTTTATACAGCATGTGCTGGAGTTTTCACTGATGCTATTATACGTAAGCGTTTTTTTTTTTTTTTTTAAACACACACAATGTTGCTTTGCCTTCAATACCACAGAAATAGAGTGATCGTTTAAAACCCAGGAAAAAGGAAAACAGTGTGAATTTAAGTCCATATAATAATAACTAAAGAGAAAAACTGTACAGTTGCTTAAAAAAAAGCTAAAACAATACAATTTTGTCATTTAATTAAAAATCAAATATTTTAATTAAATTTAGAACATTTAGAAAAAAATGGATAAAACTAAAAAAAATTGTCAACTTGTTGCACGTCATTTTTTCAACTGTAAAAAAAGTTTTTATGTTGTCATTTTTTTTTCAGTTGAGCAATACTAAAACAAAACGTTTAGAACAATGAATTAATTGTTTTAGGTTTTTTCCAGTGAATCTACAAAAAGAATTTATTTATCACTCATTAAGCAGCAATTAGATTTTACAATTTCGCTGAATCCTTAAATACTGCAAAAAGGTTTTGCAGTTTTTAAGGATTCAGCACAACATTGTAACATCGTATTTCAGATTTCAAAATTGCAATTGTTTCCATTAAAAAATTGTATTTAAAAAAATTGAAAATAGATATTGAGATCGTCATATTGCCAGCCCTAAATGTAATATTATGAGCTGTGTTTTCATTATCACTGAAAGCTTAATAGATAGATAGATAGATAGATAGATAGATAGATAGATAGATAGAAAGATAGGCAAAGTTTATATCTTTATTAAATATATATCCATTTTTCTCTATATATTTAAATTATATAAAAGTAATTTAATATAACGGAGTGTGTGATGGAGTGTGTGACCGTGTGTGTGATGGCGTGTGTGATGTAGTGTGTGATGGAGTGTGTGACCGTGTGTGTGATGGCGTGTGTGATGGAGTGTGTGATGGAGTGTGTGAGGCTGTGTGTGATGGAGTGTGTGTGATGGAGTGTGTGACGCTGTGTATGATGGTGTGTGTGTGTGTGTGTGTGTGACAGTGTGTGTACCTGCTCAGAGGGGCTGAACGTCTCTCTGCACTCCAGCTGAAGCTGCTTTTCAATGTTATCACTCAGACACTGACACACTCTCGTCTTCTGCTCCAATGAGTACGCCTCCAAACTCAGGAGACAGTCACACTTCTACAGAGAGAGAGAGAGAGAGAGAGAGAGAGAGAGATTAAAAGAGAGGTCATGAGGAAAAGTGAGGGATAGAGAAAGAGATTGCAAGAGATGGACGTGGTCATGAGGGATAGAGTGAGAGGGGATATGGAAGAGAGAGAAAGAGAGCGAGAGAGAGATGGAGAGGAAAACAGAAATTGAGGTCACGTGTAAAAAAGATTGATACAGAAAGAGAGAGAGAGTGATGGAGATTGCGAGAAAACAGAGAAACAGGAGGTCACGAGTGACAGAGTTTGTGTGTGAAAGGGAGAAAGAGAGAGAAGTGTGAGAGAGAAAACATGGGGGAGAGAGAGCGAGAGAGAGAGAGAGAAAGTCAAAGAATGAATGAGAAAGACAAAGGGTCACAAGTAAAAGAAATGGATAGAGAAAGAGAGATGGAGGTAGAAATTCAGGGAAAAAACATTTGAGGGTCACAAATGAGAGCAAACATATGAGAGAGAGAGAGAGAGAGAGAGAGAGAGAGAGAGAGAGAGAGAATAAAAGAGACAGGGAGGAAGAAAGGGAAAGAGAAACAAAGAGAGAGAGAAATCAGAGAGAATGAGTGAAAGGGGTGAGGAGTGAAAGAAATGGGAGTGAGAGATGGTGTCACAAGTGAAAGAGAGGGATAACAAAAGACAGATAAACAGAGAGACAGACAGAGGATGAAGAATGAGAGGGTAAATGACAGAGAGATGGATAAAGAAAGAGTGAGAGATGGAGAGAGAGGGAGAGTCAAAGAATAAAAGTAAGAGAGTGGAAGAAAGGGAAAGAAAAATAAAGTGGAAAAACAGAGAGAGAAATGAAAGAAAATGAGTAAAAGGGGCAAGGAGTGAAAGAAATGGGGAGAAAAAAGGAGGAGAAATGGAACGACAAAAGAGAGATAAAAGTGTGTGATGGAGAGAGAAAGATTGGGAGAGATGGGGTAGAAATTAAGAGAAAAACAAAGAGAGAGGGTCATGATTGAGTGCATGAGAAAAAGAGGGATAGCAAGGAAAGAAAGGGAGAGAGAGAAAGGGAGAGAGAGAGGGAGAGAGAGGGTCAAAGAATAAAAAAGGATGGGGGAAAATGAAACAATGAAAAAAGAGGCAGAAATTGAAAAGGGGGAAGAAAAATGTAGAGAAATAGAGAGTTAAGGAGAGGAAGATAGAGAGAATAAAAACAAGCGAGAGAAAAAGAAAGATGTCCAGTTTCCTTTTTCACTGTTCTTTTATTAACATTATTATCAACCAAGACGTGACAACACAACTCTAACATCATTCATCATGGCACGCTGCAAGCGAAAAAGAAAAAGAAACTAAATGACTTCGAGGAGAGAGAGAGAGGGAGAGAGACAGAGAGAGAGAGAGAAAGAGAGAGAGAGAGAGAGAGAGAAATAGCATGAGAGAGAGTTTAAAAATATCTGTAACACTTTCTATGAAGGTCAGTGAACTACGAACACATTTACATCATGTTATAATACGTTTATAAAGCACGTTGTAAATAAACACTTTTATTATGCATTATGTAAGGAGTTATTATCCATTATTATGCATTATGTAAGGAGTTATTATGCATTATGTAAGGAGTTATTATCCATTATTATGCATTATGTAAGGAGTTATTATCCATTATTATGCATTATGTAAGGAGTTATTATACATTATTATGCATTATGTAAGGAGTTATTATGCATTATGTAAGGAGTTATTATACATTATGTAAGGAGTTATTATGCATTATGTAAGGAGTTATTATACATTATTATGCATTATGTAAGAAGTTATTATGCATTATGTAAGGTGTTATTATACATTATTATGCATTATGTAAGGTGTTATTATACATTATTATGCATTATGTAAGGAGTTATTATGCATTATGTAAGGAGTTATTATACATTATTATGCATTATGTAAGGAGTTATTATGCATTATGTAAGGAGTTATTATACATTATTATACATTATGTAAGGAGTTGTTATACATTATGTAAGGAGTTATTATGCATTATTATGCATTATGTAAGAAGTTATTATGCATTATGTAAGGTGTTATTATACATTATTATGCATTATGTAAGGAGTTATTATACATTATTATGCATTATGTAAGGTGTTATTATACATTATTATGCATTATGTAAGGAGTTATTATACATTATTATGCATTATGTAAGGAGTTATTATACATTATTATACATTATGTAAGGAGTTGTTATACATTATGTAAGGAGTTATTATGCATTATTATGCATTATGTAAGGAGTTATTATGCATTATGTAAGAAGTTATTATGCATTATTATGCGCTTAATCACGTCACACTTTTTAACAGTTTATAGTTATGTTTAATGTTGTGGAACGTCCACAAGACGAGTTCGTTCCTGTTCTCACTAATGTTATAGCTATAAACAGTCGTTCCCGCTTCCGCATTTCCTTCTCTCTCACTCTCTCTCTCTCTTTCTCCAAAAAAAAGTAGTTGTCGTCAATGTGGAGCGTCCGCCGTACAAGTCCCTGTGTGTGAGCTGTTGCTATAGAAACAATGACGTATTAAAATGAGCGCATTAATATAAATCGTTCATATTACAGTCAACTACTGGCTCAGCCGTGCTGTTCTAAAAAAAATATATATATGCACAATGCTCGATTCTGACCAATCAGATTCAAAGAATTTGACCATGCTATGGTTCAAGAATTGTTAACGTCATGCAGTATAAGTAGTGTTTATAACACATTATATCATAAATACTGAAGAAATCTGCACAGAACTTGATTATTTATAAACATATTTATAATCTATAGACAGTAATACGTAAAGGTTTTTTACGGTTCAATTGTTTTGGTGTTAGAACACGAAAGTAAGCCATTTTATTCCTGATAGCTAAAAATAGCCTATTTTGCAAACCTGAAAAATATTTTTAGATATTTTTGGGCCATTAGGATTCTTTAGTGCATAAAAAGCACCCTGGAGGTCACATGACACTAAGCGACATGACCGTGCTATTTAAGTCCATTAACTGTCTCAGTGGAATTTGATCCTATATTGATCAATGCTGACCTCGGCCTGTGAGTTTTTCACACTTGTCCAAAAGCAGAACTCACACAAACCAACCAGGTGATGAGATTTCACAAATCAATAGCGCTAACAAGTTTCTTGGAAGTGAATTAATGCCAAGGTGTTTTTTTTATTAATATTATTTCACCAGAAGCAAATGATCGAGTCGGAGTCATCTGCACTGAATTGACTTTGCTGAAATGAAGCTGAGAGATAGATGCATCTTCATCAGTTATTACAGAAACACTGGAGAGTTTATTTAAGAAAAATTAATTTAAGCCTATAAATCACCATCTTGTACCATTAATTGACCTCCTCATACCATTTTGTTTTGTTTTTTGTTTTGTAGAATTTTCTATAACCAATGTTGTAAAGAATTCTTTGTGATTTCAAGTTTATTAAAGATAAAACATCACTGCATCACATACAAGTGCATCAGTTAACATGTTCAGCCAAAACTAGTAAGTCTAATAAATATCAGACAATACAACGCAAAATATATAATTCGTATAGTTTTCACTTATCCTGGAAGGTCAGCCCTGACTTCTCCATCCTCAGCCAGAGATTCCAGCTCCTCCTGGAGGATTCCCAGATGTTCCAAGGCTGACTGTGAGATATAATCTCTCCAGCAGGTCCTGGGTTTGCCCCGTCCCTGATATATCTCCACCAACCAGGGGTTCTCCTTGTAAGGTGCTAGAACCAACTGACTCCTCTTGATTCAGAGGAGCAGCATCTCTACTTCAAGAATCTCTCAGATTGTCAAGCTCCTTACCTTGTCACAGAAATTAAGACCAGGAAGAGTGGAGGAACCTCATTTCCACCAGCTATCCTCTCAAAGTTATTCTTTCAGTCACTACTTACAGCTCATGACCACAGTTGAGGACTGAGCTTCTGCTTCTCCACCACAGACTGGTCACAGCAGCTATAACGCTGCTGCCGATCTGTTGGAACCCGATCTGTTTGTCCAAAACATGCTGTCTTTTTTTCCTTCGCTCACCAGGGGCAAATCTCTCCCCTCATGGTATGAACAGCACATCCTACTCTTTTCCAGGAGAGAACCATAGAACAAAGGTAAGTAGTAAAACATCATCATTCTTCATTCATGAAGTCTATGCCGGGAATACTGGGAGCGAGGCGGGAATACATCCTGAATGGAATGCCAGCACATCACAGGACATCACACACTTGACAGCAAGGAGTCACCAATCCACCGTGTTTTTTGGGAGGTGGGAGGAACATGGAGAACCCAGAGGAAACCCAGACACAGCAAGAACATGTGGAACATGCGAAACTCTACACTGGCTGTAACCTGAGCTTGATCAAAGCCCAGAACCTGGAGCTGTGAAGCAGCAACGCTACCCTCTGCACCACCGTGCTGCTCCGAAGCTTCCAGCACCTGGTATTCCCAACGCTGCTTAGCAGCTACTTCTAATCAGACTTAGTAATTTCTATTTTAAATAATCTTAGAAAAAGGTATTATAATACTTGCGGTATCTCAGAAAAGTGTATTGTGACATAATTTATCACAGTATTGATATTATATCGCCATATTGGCCAGAACTACCACAGCCAGCGATTTGATTGTTTTAAAATATGTTTATATTGTCTGTAGCTAAATAAAATGAAATCTGACCTGTTTTAGTATGTGAAATTTGAATATTAACACAAACTCTAATAAACAGCCTGGAAATAAAATGCAGCTTAGCTAAACGTGTATACATAGAACATTTCAAGCCTTCAAACTCCAAACATCTTTAGGAGGCTGTTTCCTGTTTCTATCCAAGGAGCGAACATTGTTACACCAACAGATCAGTGTATTTATACATAGAGGCTGTTTTTCCTGTGCTCTCAGAGTGGCCCTCGGACAACAAGAATCCTCCACACATGACTTCACATGACTCCAGAATTAGAGGGTGAACATGCACCGTGACATTAAAGTCCACTTATAGCCTCAGCTGGACTGTAAGTACTGTGTGCCAAGATCAAGATGAACCAAAGCTAAAGGCTAAAACATAAAATATCTAATGTTCCTAAAGGAATAACAGATCAGCTTTGTGCTATAAAGGGGACACATTGTATAAAAATGAAGCCGTATTTCCAAGTATTTTAGTCGAAGAATAAGCAGTAGCAAAGATACTATGGATTGTGATGCTCGGCTATTCATGCCACACACAGACCTGCCAAGCTTTCTGCATTGTGCGTGGGAGTGTCACATTTTAACACTGCATTTATACAATGCTACGAGTTATCACACAAAAATACACCAAAATGTGTCTTCTTTTTTACCCCCAAAAAAATTGGCAGATGAGCCAATCACCATATGAATCTGAAATGATTGACATTTGCATAGGAGATTTGAACTCTCTGATATTAACGGGCACCATGGAAGCCCCACCCCCTTCCTTCCTCTCACTTGAAGGATGTGGTTTCACTTTCTGTCGATGTAAATATAGAATGTTTTGAGTTCATTAATGTGAAATAAAGTCTATAAGTGTATGATCAACTGAGCTAGTATTAGACAAGTATACAGGCTATTTAACTTCATTAGGGATGACACCGAAAATCTTCGGGTGAAAGAGAGAAGATTTTGACTGAAAAATAGGCCTACAATTAACACTTTACAAATAATTTTAAAGGTAATGATCATTAGAAAGTGATTAAAAACTCACCAGTCAGTGCAGACCCACTATACTGCTCTTCGGGTTTGGTAGGTTAGCTTGCACCTTTTATTTCCATATATATTTTATATATATATATATATATATATATATATATATATATATATATATATATATGTGTGTGTGTGTGTGTGTGTGTGTATATATATATATATATATATATATATATATATATATATATATATATATATATACATATATACATATATATATATATATATATATATATATATTTTTTTTTTGTGAGAATATCAATTTATTGTAAGTGTCCGTCAGCTTAACCAACACAGAAAACGCTTTCAGCCACCTCTCATGGTATAATCATTCCCCTGCTGCAGTGATTCTGTAATTGCAGAGCTTTACAGAACACACTTGAAGGCAAAAGGCTCAAGGGTGAAATCAACATGAACGCTATAAAGAAAGACAAAGCACTTCAGTCTACATTAATTATGTAAAACAGGAAAGCTCAGGAAGAGCTGCAAAACAATCAATATTGTGACTAAGCGAAGAAATTCAAAATGGCTGGTAATCCTGCTGAGGAAAAGAGTATAGACAGGCATAAGTGGTCACTCACATGACCAGAATAATGCATGCTAAGAAGCAAGAAACCAGGAAGACCAGTACTAAGCAATTAAGCATCTTGCACCAGCTGCGAATTCAAATAAAACATTAAATATCTATTACTACAGACAGTTCTCTTTGGTTGAAATGATGCAACCAAGCCATTAAATCCTAAAATAAAATCAAAACTAATTATCTACCCATAAAAACACAAGGGCGCCATGAGACGAGACTATTACACCATGTAATGAAGCTCTAACTCCGGTTCGCTGAAAACGAATCAATTCTCAATCAATCTTTTTTTATCTCATCCTAGTTTCCGATGTCCTGAGAACCAACGATGCCATGAGTTATTTGTGCTCTCTAGCTGCTGACGACAAAACGCCAAGAGTTATCAAGGAACAGACAGAAAACACCAAACAAGGGAGGGACTGAGGCCGTTTATTAGACGAGTATCTCTAGACGGATGATGAAATGCAGTTGTCTTAGTGGCAGGCCCCAAAATCAATATGAGTCATTCGAGCCGATCTGTCATTTTAACTTAATATGGACCTTGAAATTTGTTTCTGGAGCCTAAACAGTAAAACCTGTATGTCCCAGAGAGTCGGAGATCATACTCCCACCCAACTTTCATCCTTTCTGCATTTTAAAGTTTGTTTGTAAGGCAATATGGCTGTAGAAATCAATAAGACAGTATAATTCTTCCTTCCTTTCTTTCTTTCTTTCTTTCTTTCTTTCAATTTTCCAATCATTACTTTATTTTATTTAATAAATAAGCACATGCTATTTTTATGGTTACATTTAATGTTCTGGAATGTCTGTGAAATACATTAGCTCACGTCATCGCTCACATGATAGCAGCTATATACAGTCTTTTCTTCACCAGGCTTCTTTTTTTTCCTTTCTCTTAAATAACAGCCTGTTATGTTACAGAGAAATCAGGAAGCACAAAATTCTCTGTCCTGAAGATTTTCCCATGGAGGACTGTTTCATCAGCCACCCTTTTTCACTCATCCCTACAACGTAGAATCTCTAACTAAAGCATGGTGAGCAAAATGAGGAAAGATCCAAAGAGGAATTTAAAGCACTATGGAGCAGTACACTAAACTACGAGGAAAAGAAACTTAACATTGACCTTTAATTAAAACACTGGCAGGTCAAGCCAAATTACAGTTAATTTACTGGTTAATTTCAGTACATTAATGACAATCAGTAATGGGAGATGTAGCACTTTTCACAAAAAAATGCAGTAGAATCCAGTGCTGTACATTTCCAATAGATAATTGAATTGATTTTTGCTAATTATATTTATTTGTTGGGAAACCTGACCAGGATAAAGCCATCCATTTTTTTTCCCAATAAATTCACAAACACATACAGCCGTCAACAATAATCGAGGTTGCACCTGAAACACCTGGAGTGACATAATTTTCCCAGGCTGTGTTTACAGACCACTATGTTGTTCCATCAAACATATTAATTTCATTTAGAAATGAAGTTTCGATGTTAGCGTAACAATGAGAAGTATGTGAGTTCTGTCATATTGTAACAAGTAGCAAACATTAACAAATCTCTGCAAAACATATTCCAAATGTACTTCATAAAGCAGCACAACACGTCTCACAACAGTCTGCTTTGACATATTAATTGGATAAATTACAGTTATTGGTAGATCTTTTAAAATGTGCAAATTCAAGGCCTCAGAGGAACACTGTGTATTTGCGGCTACCATGTTGGCTCGGCTGAAAAAAAAAAAAAAACATTTTTCTGGACTTCTACATGCATCATTACATTTTACTTGCTTTATTCTTTATATAAGGACATTTCAAAAAATCAAATGCATGAAATCAGTGTTATTTGTTAGAATTTGATGAATTCAGTTTGAGATCTGATTACTTAAATGGAGTCGTTGCAAGCCTTTCATGCTTTTTTTTTTTTTTTTTTTTAACTTTTAAAGGCCAGATTTAAATTATATTGATAGTAGACGGGTGCCAAAGGTTTTGCACACATAAGTAATCTGTAAGCAGATGTAAAATGTAAAATTCAGTACCATTTGTTTAACAAGAAATTAACTGCAAGAAGATACTTTTGAGCCGGGCTGGCCGGAGATGCCCGGCGTTTTGAAGTAGAATTAAATATTTTGTGGTCCAGACTCAGTGTCTCATCAGATGATTGAGGGGACAGAAATCATCCACATAGCTGAGATGAATCTCAAACACCCACAGAATGAAACACAGCTGCAGTGGGACAGCCAACTCCCAAAAGTTATATCCAGAAACAGCCAGACTTACACAAAAAACATTCCTACAAAAAAAGAAAAAAAAAAACCTTCCCACAGAAATACAGCATGTTATTTAAGAAACGTGTAAAAGCCACTACAGATGACGTGGTGCTGAGTAACAAAATAAGATACTTTACAAAATAAAAGTCCTTAATTTTTACAAAAGCAAATCATTTTAATGCACGCAGGCATTCAGCTTACTTTATCATGGTTATGACAAGATCATGATGAATGGATGGTATGCGTAATGGCTGCAATAATTATTTGACATAACTAACTATAAATGTATGAAATTTCATTGAGATGAATCCTCAGTGCAGATCCAAAAGTCCAGTGGACTTTTCCAAAGCTCCACCTATAACCCTAACCTTAACCCACAAGACACTTTACAGCATGGAACAACACACTTAACAACATACTTAATGAGTTGTCTCCACCCCTGTACATTTGGCTTGACTCCGCCCAGGTAGGAGGAGCTGGATCAAGTCCCACTCCACGCCCTGGACATTTGGTTCTGTGGATTTTTTATATTTAACGCATCATTTACTCAACCAGCAACAAAAACAAACTATAACGCATTATTCTACAATGTTATTGAGTTCTCACTTCTGATTGGTCAAAAGGTGTTGATTATTTGACCTCAAATACCTCATTGACACATGCCTGCGCCTCTTCATTAGCAAAAAAAACATCACACAAAATACTGTGTTTGATTAATATCAGTAAGTCCAAAAGCTAACATTTTCGATCGCGTTTACTCACATCATTTCTTAGAAACATCTCCTTATTCTTGCTAACGTATGACTTATCGAGTCTGCTGGATGGCAGACGTTTTGGCTGACATAAATAAACCAAAGCGCAAGTCCTGCACACGCCTCCTCCGCTCACCGCTGTAGGAGGAAAGTGTTTCTGTGCAGACAGAGAGGAGGAAGTGTGTTTATTTATTTATACTGGGTATGAACAGGAGACAAACATAGTCGTAGATGTCCCACGCACTGACATCACTTCCCTTGTACAGAATGATGGATGCAATAGCAAAAACACCTCAAGAAAAGGAGAACTTCCTTCTCCATAACTGCCTTACGAGTGTGGAGAGTGCATGTTTACTTCTAGTTGTAGAAGATTTGCAGCTACCTGTCCAATATTTTACGAATAGCACTGACATGCCCAGAAGTATCTAAAACTTCACGCTTCATAGACAATTTATGAGAGGTTTATCAGTAGATTACAGAATGTCTATGTAAAGCATAGAGTCCTTGCTTCCTGCAGAGGTTCAACTTGGAACCCTCTCTAAAATGGAACCATTCCGTTCCTGGAATGGTCTTAAGCTGCCTAAGGTCATAACCTACAGTCTTAGAAAAACAGGCTCCTTGAGGGTCCTTTCTAGAAAGTTTCAGGGATCCTTTCTCCTAAAAAGGTTTGTCTGGAACCAAGGAACCCTAAAACTCTAAAGGACCCTTAAGGATTTCTTTCTTTCTAAGATTTTAAACAGGTTAAGACCTTGTTTAACACCTTATACATATATACACTTCCCTTTCAGAGGGTGTTCTTTACATAGTTTCAGGGTTCCTTACTTCTTGAAAAGTTTCATCTGGGACCCTCTCTAAATGGGAAATGTTTAAGGGTTCACTTGGAAACCACTCGCTGTTGCTGACGATGGCCCTACACGGACAGCCTAAAGATACATGAGATTACAGTGGATGGTACCACTTAGAAACCATCAAGATGGCTTTGTACTTCAATTGATGTGAACAGTTTTGCTATGATAGCTTTAGGACTGCAATTCCCACAAACAGTTTTGCACTCAAGTCTCCGTCAGTGAACAGTTGATAACTTCAACAAAACAGACTTCATGCACTTTTTGACCATATAGTATACAGTTTAGAAGGGAATATCAAGTGTCACCCAGATGAATCTGGTTCCTTTCAAGGTTTCTCACTCATATCGTTTCAGGGAGTTTTTCCTTGCCACCGTCTCCCCTGGCTTGCTCATTAGGGACAAATTCATAAGTTTAAAATTTATATCCTGAATTTATATATTTCTGTAAAGCTGCTTTGTGACAATGTCCATTGTTAAAAGCGCTACACAAATAAAATTGAATTGAATTGAACTGTGTTTCAAAGAGTTCTTAACCTGCCTAGGCCCTTAACCTAAAATCCCTCAAAGGTTCTTTGTCCAGCAAGTCCTGGTTGCTACTATTTTTGCTACTGGGGTTAAAATGACTGAGGAGGTTTAAGTGAATATTGCGACCTTTCTTAATCTACAAAACATCTTGTTCTTCCATAGACCATATATTGTCTGAGAGCTCTGTAAGAAGTTGCCCTAGGCGCAGGATGAGGGTGGGGGTCATAGGTCCCATCAAGAAAAGAGTTGCAAGGCTAAGAACCAGCAGTTTCCCATGCCCTGCTAACAAAGCCAGATTCAGCTTGGTCTACTAGACCTGACTACATCTGACTGAATCATTTCTACTCATTGCAAGCCTGATCTCTCATCATTTGCAGTCTGTGTAAAGAACATTCCTGCAGGAGAAACAAAAGAAAGAATTGAATGCAATTTTGCTACCACATGGCTATCATGGTATCAGTGCCCATGGTGCACTTAATCTCCATGTATCTCTTGTACAAGGTCAATATTCTGTGTAGGCACAATCCCTGTGCACTGTTCATCAGGGATTTGCAGCAGCGAATGCCAAATATCAAGTTCATTAAGACTGGAAATAGCTGACCTCAGTCTCCAGCGGCTCTTAACTTCGAAATAAATTCTCAAGCTTCTGGTCTCTAAGGTAGCCACTCATTTAGAAACAAGGTCGCTCTAGCGTGTGATCTTCAAAATAGCGCAGCAAGTCAGTTTTGGTTTGGTCTGGTTAATCGGAGGCCTGGGCCCAATTTTACAAACACTTCTGGGTGGACTGAACTACTTAAATCAACATACCAGACATTGTAACACTGGCCAAGACCTAAATTATGTAATAGATGGGCAAAACCCTGCAATAGTACTGCAAGGGCGTGATCTCTGATCCAGAGAAAAGAGCATGGACAAGCAGAAGTCCAAATGGAGGAGTGGAGGAGTGTCCCTTGGCTGATTTGCTAGCGGAAGCTAGTCTAAATACCAAAGTTCATGTGACACTGTTGTGACCTAAAGGCACTACAGATAATTCGAACTGAAGTGAGGCTCTTACACAACTCCTGGGTTATAGCAGAGGAAAAATGATGCTATATTTGCAAAGGAATCCGCGCTGCAATTTTTAGAGCATTATGTCAGACACTAAATCAGGCATCTGTTGCAATGGAAGCATTAGAAGCATTTAGCAAGATAGTGACATGTAGCCACGGGAAACACAATATCTCATTTTCCTTTGCTCAGCCCAGGGGATATGTCAACAGGTTTTAAAACCAAAGATGATTGCTCCCTTATAACCAACCAGGGGTGATGGATAATTCAAACCAGACAAGATTATCCTGATGATAAAATGGTGCTGTCAATCTGATAATCTCCCACGATGTGATATAATTGTTGGGTTTATAGTTCTAATACCATGATTTACTTGCTTTCACCAAGACCACGCCAAATGAATATTCCACTGCTGCCTTTTTCTCAGCAGACGAGATTAAGAGATCTCTGGGGCATGCATTTTCCTGAAACATGCCCAGTCGAATCCATTTGTCTTAGTACAAGTAGGAACGCCTTGATGGCTTCTAAAGGCTTAAGAGGCAGTATATTAGGATGCACTCATCACCTACAAGTGGAGGAGATGAATGTGTGGCTGTAGAGTGGATGTTATTAGTCTGAGATCTGAGAATAGCAATGGCCTTGATAGAGTCGAGTTCAGATCTACAACACCTGTCTTTGTTATATGACCTTCCAGTCAATTTCGATTTACTGTATGACATGCAAAAATGGAAAAACTCTTATAACCATGGTTTCATCTTTTCCCATTCATACATGACTGCTTTCTTAATGCGTATAGAGACATTAAGAAGAAAAATAAAGCAGAGAAGAAAGCATCAAAGATTGTTGGTGCTTCTGGTAAGTCTACGTAACGAGTCCAGTCCATGATAGAATGCTCAACTCCAATAGTTTCATTGTCAAGCTATTGATAGATGTTAGATTTTAGCCTCATATCTCATATCACCACCAGACAATACTGCTCATGGCGCTAAAGGAAATGGCCCAACACCAGAAATTAAACAGCCTGTCAGCAATAACCTAAAAGATGTCAGAATCTCATAAACAGTGTTTCTTGATGTCAATTTCAGTACAACAATTCTACTCAGTGGCGTGTCATTTCCAAATTACCAGACTGACACCCTGAATCAACAGACTACAATATTCCTATTAGCAGCGGTGCCAGGTGGGATCACTTCCATTATCACCTCCTACGTGAAGTGCTCTGAAATTGTGCATCTCATCTAACATTGAGTCATCAGCATGCATTTTCTCTGCCACATACTTTTCCAGCTTTTCATTCAGCTGAGAATGAAAGAGCTTCATTGAGTTCACCTTCTGTGAAATCCTGTTATCGCCTAAGCCCCAATGGTTTAAGTGTTATTTTTCAGATCTGTGTTATGGAACTCAGTGAGTGCTTTTGGATCTTATTGTTATGTGTTATGGCTCCTTCATGGCACTGCTGGTAAGAGGAAGCAGGCTGTTTTATGCTAAAGGTGTGCAGTCTGTCAAAGGATTACAGATGACCACCAGAAACACAATAATTTCACTGTGAAAGAATTTAACAACAATGTTTGTCCATTCTGTCAGCATCTAAAGGGTTATCTGTTATAGAGCAAACCACTGGAAAGAGAAAAGGAATGTCATGTCGTCCATGTCATCCACAATTAAGGTTAAGCGTGATGATGTTTATGATGATGATCATGCTGATGCTGATTACGGTGAACATGTTAGAGGTGAAGAAAATAATGATAACGATTATAATGATTATGATTATGATGACAATGATGATCATGATGATGGTAACGAGGATGAAGATGATGGAGATGGTGTGGAGAACATGATAATGCTGATGATGATGCTAATGATGAAGGCAATGAAGGTGAAGGTGGTTATAGGGAGTATGATGATGATGATGAAATACATAGTAGTGGTAGTAAGGAGTATTATGGTGATTATGAAGATGGTGTAGGTTGTAGTGGAGTTGGAGAAGATAATGATTGGAGAAGCTGATGATGAAGATGATGATGAGGATGAGGATGAGGATGATGATAAAGGTTATGATTATGAAAGTTATGGGGTTGTTGAAGATGATGATCAAGAAAAAATGAGATTGATGGTGGTGGTTGTGGTGGTTGTGGTGGTGGTGGCGATGATGGAGGAGATGAAGATCATGAAGGTGAAGATGATGATCACTGTGGTGGAGGAGGAGAAGAAGAAAAAAAGAAGAAGAGGAAGAAGAAGAAGAAAATGATGATGATGACGATGATGACGATGATGATCATGATGGCGGTGGTGATGGTGGTGGTGAAGAAGAAGATGAAGAAATAGAGCAAGAAGAAGATGATGATGATGATGATGATGATGAAGTGGTGCTGATGTTGTGGACTTGTTTATAATGGTAATGCTGCATAAACACACAGACACCATCTGCACTTAATCCAACATTTCACACTTTAAACTGAAGCTCTCTCTCTTTCTCTCTCTCTCTCTCTCACTCACTCTCTCTCTCTCTCTCTCTCTATGGACTCTGTGAAAGCTAAAGGAACTCACATCAGCGTAATCCGAGAGCAGATGCTTATGCAGAGAGTCTCCTGATCTGAGAAACCTCTTCTTGCTCACTGCTCTGTCCGATAAATTCCCCATAACTGCAGTCCACACGGAGTACAGGACACAGCAGCTCAGATTCTTGTTCCTCGTTAGCTCTTTCGGTCTTTCCCTCTCTCTCTGTCCTCTCCCTCTTTCACAGGATATCTTGTTTGAATCTGGGTTAGATAGGCTCCTTGGTGGGTTTGTGCTAAAATAGCCTGACCGCTTGCTAGCATGCTGGTGGGGTGCACAGTGCTTGTGGCTCAGAACGAGAGGACACAAATGATAGGATTCATGGGATTGGGAAGAGATGCGCGAAAAATAATCCCCGAGAAATGTTTCAATCAATATAGCTCTAACTACAAAAAGCTTCATACAGCTACAAAATTGATATTGTGTATCCTCACAGAAAAAATGGGACAAAAAGATAAGTCTCAGGCTTCTGATAGCACCATGATTTCTGCAAAGAAGTGCAGATGAGAGCACTTTGAAATATGAAGCCACAGCAACCACAGAGCAGGTTGCAAAACTCCAAGCTCAGATTTACTGTCGAGATGATGACAAACAACTTCAAAAAGCTGCTATAATCCACAACACAACCTGTCATTCCTCCTTACAGAGGGCATTCCTGGGTCTTATCTCCTTCTTCCAGACTGAACAACAAACTCAGAAGGTGAGAAAAAGACCACAGGGCCATATAGCGAACGTCCCAAAATAACCTACACTTGCAGGTGCAAGTTAAATAAATTGTGCTTTCCAAAAGTGGGCATGTTGCCAATGATTTCGAAAGAATAATTGTGTGAATTACAGTGTAGAAAACAATATGTAAATTATGTTCTTATATCTCTGTTTTATTCTTTTTATACCACATCAATTTGTCAATGATTACAATTTCTTGTTTATTAAAGAGTACTTTTTATCCATTTATACTTACATTTAATGTTAACATAAAAGACTAAACGCTAAAAACTAATCATAGACAAATTTAAGTTTTAGCCCTGAGACTGAACAATGCAGATTGGTCTCTACTGCCCAGTTTGTAGATGTTACGTTTATCATTCTTTTAGTAAAGTTATACTGAACAAAAAATTCCAACTAGATTTACAAAAACGTCAATGATGTTCTTTTTACTTCTGTATGTTGCATAAGATGTTAAATACCAATCAGCCTTAAATGGCTAAGCACTTTCAAGGCACAGATGGTTTACATTTAGCCACACCTATAAAACGCCATAAAAGGCAAAGAGAGCTGAAAATGACAAAATGCTGACTAAACCAAAAAGAGCGCCTCCTAAGCATGGCATGCGCTAAATCTGCCAGCAACTGTTAGCTGCCATAGACACACACAACTCTTTGTCCTTTTCTTGGGTGCCATTAGTTTTGTCCTCACTGATATGAAACTTGACAGCTTAACCCGTATATAAAGTCGCAGTAACTCATTGCTAATTATATGATTTGAAGATAATCAATTGACATTCACATTAGTGAGTCTCCTTCTACATAAATTTAAAAACTCAGGAAATGTAGCATACGAACATTTTTTCGAACTAGCTGGATTTGCATAAATGCTCCTGCAAACGATTTATGAATAAATTCATACGTAAACAGTTTGATAAATGAGGCCCATCACTAATACATCAGACTATATTGCATTTATCGAGATTTGATACTTCCTGTTAAAAGGACACGAAACACACCTCTTATCCTTTTTACAACAAGGTTGTCTATGAAGAACAACATCTAAAAACCAGCCATTTCTCCTCGTTGATGTTTCCAGATGCTATTTTCTCTTCTACTCAACACAATTTCACCTCTATATCCGGTAACAAAAACCCTTAAGGGGGGAAGCACCAATGCAATTACACATTTCAGAGGCAGGAGAAACGACCTGAACTTTGTGCATGGATGACATGAAGAGGGGGAAAAAAAACACACACACGCCAGATCTATTCTGCTAACAAGATTGTTACGCTATTACCGCATTGTTCTATCTCCCTTGTCTCTTTTCTTTCTTTCCCTCTAAGAGACGGTCTCCGGGTACTATTACGCTGGAGCTTGGAGACAAGGGAAGAAAGCGGAATTGAATTAGGGCTGTGGATTGCATTACAACACTCCACCAGTCCACTGCACCAGTCCACTCACATCACTCACAGATCCTTACAAAGGTTTTCACCACAGTCAAATATCATTTTATTTATATATTTACTCATATTAATTACAAATGAATACACATCAATAAACCTAAAGACACAGTGCTTGTGTGGGCAAATTAATACATCTGAAGAGCATGTATTAAAAATTCCTGGAAGGCTGTTTCCATATAATAATGAATAATGAAACAGTTATTTTTTCTACTTTTATTTTCTTTCTCTTTCTTTTTTTTGTATTCTCTTTCTTGTCTGCGGTGCTCCTGTTTCTGATTTTATGCTCAGGAAAAATATTTGTCTCAGAAAGCAATATGTTTTTATTATTTTTCTGTAAGTTGAATATAAATGTCCTCCACACAGCCATTATGAGCCATTAAGCATGTACTGCATGTTTATCGCCCAGGGGAAGGACAGAGAAAATGGTGCCGACTTGGTGATCAACAGCATGTGACAAGTTTCTCCAACTACCGAAAGACATCTCACATTTAAACAGGCCCTTACAGGGGTAGTTTTGCTCCACTGTCACGGCCACATGCTGCCATTGATCACAAACCACTGATGAAGGTGTAATTTATCCACAGCAATCGATAAACAAGTATTTACAGAGAGAGAGAGAGAAAGGGAGGGAGAGAGAAAGAGAGGGAGATGACTTTAACCCCTGCTACTTCAAGTAAATTTTACTACCAGTGTAATGTTTTTCCTACAGTCAGTAATAACACCCTAAATTATTGCTATATCAATATTAAACTGCTAACATTCCCCCACACACCCAAAATATTAACAACCCCATCAACTACACACTTTAAGTCCCACACCAGTCTAACTCTGCATTCACACCAGCAATGGTGCAATAAAGTGTATCGTAGACATGTCTTCAGATATGAGATATGATTTGTTGCGATACGATTTTTTTTTTTGTCATATCAGCCACTCCTGGAATAGAATAGAATAGAATAGAATAGAAGACTTCAACAATATAGAATAAATTGCAGTACACAGAGTGGAACAGAATGGAACAGAATAGAGTGGAATGGAATATCATAGATAGAATAGAATGGCATACAACAAAAAGAATAGAAGGAGTGCAATAGAAGTGAATAGCATACAATAGAAGAGAATTGAATAGAGTGGGATAGTGTAGAGTTGAATAGAGTATAATACAATACAAGAGAGTGCAACAGAGTAGAAAAGAATAGACCAGAATAGAGTGCAAATAACAGAACAGAGTGCAATTGAATAGAATAGAATAGAATAGAATAGAAATACAATGGAGCACAATAGAATGGAACAGGGTGCAATAGAACAGACAGCAGTAGTAGAGAGCAGAGTTAAGAAGGTAGAATTGAATTGAGTTGTGAAGAAGAGAAGAGAAGAGCTCAAAAGAATAGAATCCAATAGAATACAATGTAATACGATACAACAGAGCACAATAGAATAGAACAGAGTGCAGTAATGTAGAATAGAGTGCTGTAGAAGAGAACAGTGTTTAGAAGAACAGAATGAAATAAGAGTAGAATTGAACTGTATTGCATAGAGATGACAAGAAGAGAGAAGAATAGAATAGATTGCAAAACTCAACTCAACTCAACTTTTATTTATAAAGCACTTTCAAAACCATTAAAATGGACCAAAGTGCTGTCCATAGATAATAAAATACTGAAATTCATGAAAACATAAAATAACAACAAGACATAACATCATGAAAAGCATACAGCCAATCCTTCACAATTCTCCGACCTAATCAAACGCCGAAAGCTTGATAAAATAAATAGGTCTTCAAGTCTTTTTTAAAAATGTCCATGCTTGACGAGGATTTTATAGATAACGGTAACACATTCCAGAGTGCAGGAGCCGCAACAGAAAAAGCGCGGTCTCCACTACGCCTCAACCGAGACCGTGGGACAGTTAGGAGCATAGTTTGAGAGGAACGTAAATGAC